>WJFB01000062.1:0-59144 GCA_009870185.1 Pygmarrhopalites habei
ACTAAGTACACACAAACCTATTCTAATAATATTCTACAGTCTCTTTAAAGGGCCAGGCATGTAGTTCATATTTGATATGGAAAAGGGTCTTTTCTACTTTTTTGTGCATATTGAATGGATGAAACAGAAAATATTTTTAGAAAAAAATAATAAATGATCACATGAACCATTTTCTAAGGTTTATTTTTGAGGAAAAATCCAAAAACCCAGCCTACAAAAGTGGGTGGGTTTTTGGTCAAAAACCCAACCCAGCAAAAACCCAATTCCGAACCCTGCTTTCTCTCCTCCTCCATGATTAAGATATGCCCTTTTTAAACGTGGTATAAATGGGTCTCTCACTCTTCGACCTGTACGATTCAATTTGTACGGAGGGTGTGTGTGTGTGTTGGTTGAGAAGAAGCGGTCTGAAGCCAAGCTCAAAATTTCTAGGCAAATTGCATTTTCCAGAAAATGGTTCCCCTCCCCACTCGTCTCCTCCCATTCTCTTTTGTTGTCAGAGTTCTCTCTCTTATCTCCTGGTAAGTATACGTACCACATCCCCACAAAGGAAAGCTGGACGAATTGCATTTTAAGTCTGAGCACAGAATACAAATTTCTTCCTTTTGAAAAAAAAACGAACCATTTTTTTGTGCAGAAAAGTAAATCACTTTTTTTGCAAAACAAAATTGCCAGTGGGGAGTGAGTTTGTGCGCCTTTGCACACAATCACTTACCTACAAATTTGTTGACTCAGTTTCCACCCTTTCGAATATTGCTACTTTCTCTCTTCCCTTTTCCTTGTGTTCCCCTTGACTCTGGTCTCTTTAATTACAGTCTGGATTATGTAGACACAAAGCGAGGAACAATTTAGAGGGAGTGAGAGGGGGACGGGGATTTTAAAAATTTAACATCCCTTTCAAATAAATTTATACAAACCAGTTACCAGGTCATTACTTGCCTTGTTGCTGGATGAGAGTAGAGCAGGGAGTTTCCGCAGATCCAATTTCTATATAGCCTGACTAGTTTAATATTAAACCAACTCAATATTCTCCTGCTTTGAGCAAGGGGCCATATTCATGACTCTATCCGAAAGGAGTCAGAGAGAGTGTGTGTGTGTCTATGGGTGTGATGGTGGGGAGGGGAACATTTTACAATCAACTTTCCAATGCATTTCCCGGTTTACATGCTACACGACTCCAGACACGGAATTTCGAAAGGTGAGCTGCTCTTATTTTCCTGAAATGGAGATGATAGTCTTGGAAATAAATACAAATTCAAAGAATTTATAATTTAAAATTGAACAACAGAGACTTCTCTCGTTTTTCTACTTTCACTGATAAAATCTCTTTCCGTTCACAGGGGATTGGATGTAGGGAGAATCTAATTTAATATTTTGAATCAGGATAAAAAAGACTGGATGAACGGAAGAGATTGAGAGAAATGTATGACTACAAGGTTGCCACTCCGGTTCAAGTAACGAGTTTTGTATTTTCCGTTGATTAAATGTGAATTAGAAGAAAGTAGGAGAAAAGGAGGAGAAGGGAGGGAGAAAAGATTTTTGTCCTAATTCCAAACAGAATTGCCAATGAAAATAACAACTAAAGTAATTGAGGGAGGGAGGAGAAGAACATAAAATCTTGAATAAATGGTCAAAAGTAAAAATTACGAGGGTCCGCATCCACACGTCCATGTACTACACTGGTCGAATGTACTCCACTTTCACTTTCTTAACTAATAGTTGGAGGGGAACTTGACTAGCCACTTGCCTCTTAATTTTATCGTCTCAACCTTACGACCTATTGCACCTTCTTAATGGCACCATGAACCCCAATAAAATTCTCTAATGCAAAGGCCTCACCCCTCCTCCCCTTCTCTCTCTTTACATCCTTAACATATGGTTTCTTGGGGGAGAGAACGCGGATGCAGTGGTCTGGTCACAACATAAATCCAACTCATTCTTATACTTGTGAAAAAACGAGGTCTCTTTCAGTGGGCCACACAAAAGCTCGGTCTAGTCAGCATTGCTCCTTCTCATCTCTGCTCGTGCTTTAAATGGAAGTACAGGAAATGGAGAGAAGATTTCCAGGCTGGACGAACTATTTGTGTGTGGAGTGGGACTCAACTGGGCTTATTGCTCTCAGAAATGTGATCTTGTAATCATGGCGGTGGTGGTGGGGAAACTGATTCAGTGTGATACTCTCAAAATAGACAATTTTCTGGAGGGATGAGAAGCTTCTATAGAAATGTTCATCTTGCTTAATGTAAGACTAATGTGAATCCATTCCTTCAAAACTATTCTGGGTGTAATTCTTCTCCTTGGTCCTCTTTTTCTCCTCTCCCCGAATGAGATGGTAGTTGAGCATGACGACGGGATGGAATGGGAATATGTTTTTCAGGCTGAGTCGAATGAAACGATAATGTCACTGTCACAGTGGGTGTTCTTTGACACTTGGATCGTATTAAGGGCCATCACCATCGTCGAGTGTCAACTCAATCCAATCAGAGCGGCACAAAACTAGGAACACACACTTTTCCTCACCTCCCTCCCTCCTCCTCCTCCCTGCATGTACATGGCTTCTTGACATGGACAGAAACTGTCTCCTGACACTGGATTACAATGAGGAAGATTATCCTTGAGCACTCCCTCTCCTCTTCCTCCCTGTCTCTGTGGAAGCACTTTGAAAATTAAGCTGTGTGCTTTGTGTAGTTAATGCTTGTCATGGGAGGATTAATGGTATTTCGTAATTAATTCCGAGTCTTGTAAAGTCTCTTCAATAATAATAAAATAAAGGACTATGCTTTGGGTCTTCAAATGCAGGTATCTCAAAGTTTTACTCCCTCCCTTCTTCCTGCTACGAGCTCTAAAGAAATTCCTTGTCAAATAGGATTTAACTGGGAAAATCCTTGTTTTACCCTTGGGTCAAACCAGAAGCTGACATGACCCATGAAAAACTTTCCTAGAGAAATATTGTTAAAAAATTTGTAAAGTTGAAAGTTTGGTATACTTAAATTGCCTTGTTTGAAAAGTATTTTGCAGAAGAACAATATAAATTGGCACATTAAAAAGTCATAAATTTAGTCGTGACAGTTCATTACTCAAGTAAATTTTTTATCAACATTAAAATGTGTTTCCCCTTCGTTAATGAATAAAAGGGATTAAAAAGGGGGAGTAGTGGAAAAAGTCAAGGAAGCAGAAAAAGTATGGGAAATGGATAAACAATCAAACTACACACGTTCTTGTAAGAACAACACACACACACGACAAGGTACTGTTATTGATCTGACACAACACCAAAGAAAATCCCGAGAAGAGGCGGAAGAAGGAGGAAGAGAAAAAAAAGATTTTGTGAGGATTTATTTTCTATTGCCTGCCAAAATTTATTGTCGGGGCAAAAGCATAAATCACATGGTAGCCCCCTATCAAAGGTAAATACGAATATGAACTGGGTTTTTTGTACTTGGTTTTGCACCAGGACGATAAATCTCTTTGTTGTCCGGGCAGGAAAAAATACTCAAACGATTTCCTTTCATGAATGTAAATTTGAAAACACAGAGCGAGGTATGTTCCCGGACCCGAGTCACTGAGTCAGCTGAGAGGAAGGGAAACTGGATATATGGAGCTGAAAAAATGGGACAACATATCATTTTATAAGGCGTGAAGGATAGACAAAAAAATAGTCAACTTTTTTTTGTCATCTCTCTGCACTTGTGGCTTTGCCTGACACTTCAAAGAGACTTTAGTGAGTGTATGGCTCCAGTGTGCAGCATCTCCACCGACAAAGTTCTCATGGAGGATGAGAAATAAAGAAGAAGCTCAGAAAAAAGATAAGGTGAGACACACACACTCTCCCTCTGTACATCCGACTCTAGGCTTCATCCTCCTCTGGCGGGTTAAGGCGGGGAGTGTGGGAGAAAAATCGATTTTAATTCTGTTTTCAATCTATTTGACCCAACTTGAAAGGATGTTTCCTGGGCTCTCCGTATGTGAACTACACACGGACCGACCTTCCCGTATGTGCAGTGCGGAAGAGAGAGAAAAAGACAATCCTAAGAAGAACCTCTTTCCCTCCTCTCTCTGTATGTATTTATATGGGAGAAAAATATGTAGTGAAGTCATTCATTGGGGAGGGAGGGGGAGTACAAAAAAAATCTATTGAACTCATTCTTCCCTCAGACTATTACGGGACTTGGAGAGGAAGACGAAATGGGACCTTGGGAGAGGGGGCGAAGGGGAAAGTTCGTGCCTGTACTTCTAAGTGCCACATAACTACATTGAGTGCTGATATGGAGAAACTTTACCTTGTGCATGTGTCTGTGTTCAGGATTTAGGACTGGGTCTCTGCTGGAGTTCCAGTGGAGAAAGTAGCTTTCATATTTTGATCATCTGGTCTGGGCCAACTCGATTGTTGTAGTGTAGTAGTTTTTTCGGAGAAATGACTGGACCTACCATTAAAGAAACCACAGGGACAAGTGTATAGATATGCACATTCTGTTTTCCTCTCCCCTTCTGAATCCGTCCTTTCAGTGTGTTCCTTGACTCTACGATAGTTGGATGGAGGAAGGGCATGTTGAGCAAACAGTAATAATCTTCACTGTGAGGGATAGTGACCCATTGAGAAAAAAGTAGAGAGAGGAGGAGAACCTCTTAGAAACCTGACAGCTCACTTCCGCTGCCCGCTTTTACCGTCCAATCCATTTCTATTGACTTTTCACAGAATTCTCTCTGCCTCTCCTCTCAGCTGGCCCCTTACTTTTTTCTACAAAGCTTTCTCTCCTCTACACTTTCTCTCTGAAATTCCACTTCGGGTTAGAGCCAAAAGTTTTTTTTTTGGCTCATGTTTTCTTTTTTTCGCACGGCACATAGAGCGCACAGAATTTTGTTTCGAGTTTCACACTCTAAAATCCCCCGCTTTCTCCTGTCCTACACTCTCATTTCCTGATCCAGTCTCCTCAGTTTGTGTCCTCTCTTTGTACTTTTGTTGTTGGAGCATCCGGAACGGACACTGAGATGGATAAATCTTTTCCCATGATGATCAACTAGAAGGGCGTAATTATAAAGCCTAACCTTAGATTTACCTCCAGGTTTTAACTAGGATGATTCTAGTAGGATCAAAATCCAAGTTAAAGTAGAGAGAGGTAAAGTTCTTTATCCTTTGAAACGTTGTAAACACAGATATTTTTACTCGCAAGAAAAAATGTGGGTTTGATGGTACATGTCGTGAATTCTGATTCGACTTCACGGCCATTCTTGTTAGCTGTAGAAACTGAAGTTTGTGCGAAAATTGAAGACTTTGTATTATTAGAAAACAGAATTTATTCATCAAGAGTATGGCAATGTTGTTACAAATATTGTTGTGGCATTATTTTGTAGTTTGTATTAATAGCAGAATAATCTGGGATACTAATTAAATATATATTTACAGGTGGGTTAGTTGAGGTGTCTTGTACTCGAACACTCACCCGACTTTACAGAATGGCTAGATTTTACTCGATTCAGGTGTCCCTCATGATTGTCTAGCAATACATGGGAATTTCCCTGACAAACTTGTATACAACTATGTATCGACAAAATATGTTTTTTCACTGTTCACGGTCTACATATCTACACAGTAATCAGCTAACGGTAAGAATGCAGGACATCCATTCATAAATACAATACAATGCAAGGTAAAATGTACAATAATTTTATTTAAACTAGTAAGGCTCGTTCAGTTACTCTCTAATTTAATTAACTTGTCACTCACACAAATACTTTGATGAACTTTGTTGAATACTTTACATTTCCCAGTACAAAAAATCTGAATTAAAAATAATGATTTCGGGTGAAATGAAATGACTACCTAGCAGTGGATCAGTAGAAATATTTTCATATGTGATAATGGAAAACTGAGTACAAAAATTTGTGATTTCTTGTCCACCGTCAGACAGAAATAAAAGTTAAAACTACAATTGGACACTATTGAGACTTTAATTAATGGAATAGAAACACACTTCAAATTGAAAAACAAAATATAAACTAAAATCACTTGTCACGGATGACTTGAAACAATTACATAAGTAGATTTTCAGCCAAGGACCTCTTACACAGGAAGCACAAAAATAAATCGGAAAGAAAAAACTTTTGTGACACATTTTCAAAATTAAATGACATTCAATGGATTCCTTTTGGGAATGACCAAACAAAAGGAAGTCAAATACTTGAGGACCAACTTTAAAATGGTTCATTAGTGAGAAATTAAGGAAAGAGGAAGGAAAAATCAATTGAGTGGAGAAGGTGGATAATAAAAAAGGAAGTTTTGAAGGAAAAGGAGTTTGGAGAGAAATTGGAGGGATTGACAAAGGAGTATGAATACTGGAGTCAGAATAATTGGAATGTGCATACTCTCTCCAAGATATTTGATGACAAGTGTTGGGGAGTTTGGTGTGAAGAGAGAAGGACTGACGTAAGAATTTTTGGATCCTCGTAGCTTGAACTTTTCACGGCTTTTTCCTCGTCGTCCTCCATTTAGCTAGCACGCGTAGCAACAGGATCGTAGCGTCGTTTTCTGAAAGCCCCGTCGTCTTCATCTCCGTCTCGGATATTACGACATCGAATAATCGATAAGACCACCAGTATCAACTGTAACAAAAGAAACACTTATCATTCTCAAGTACAATCCTCCCTCACTCTCCTCTCCCACTGTCATTTATGAACATCATTATTATCATTCTTCATCTATCACTCCTTTCTCCCTGCCTGCATCCATCCAGTCCTCCTCCTTTTTTTCTCCTAATACAAAAGAAAACTTTGTTCCGTCTCCTCCCTCTATTTTTATTCTCGGAACTTCAGATCGAGTAAATATAATTAAAATTTAGAAAACATCTCTCATTGTGAAGGATAAAAAAGAGTCTGAGATTCCCAGCCCACATCACACAACGAGGCAGCCCACATTTTACATGCTGTGGACTTCCTCCTCCTTATTTTTGAAGGATAAAGGAGCCTTCCCTTTCACGTTGATTCTTTTTAAAGGGGAGAGGTACTTGACCCAGTTTTTTCAGCTCAACCCTCCAATCGGACTAATTGGAAGGCGTCTCGTGAGGGAAGCACAAAAGTTTTGAAAAATAAGAACCTCCATGTACTCTCTTTCGTACTGGTCGTCATGTGCAGACATAAATATTTCCTACGCTCTCTCCCTGCCCTCTCCAAAAAAGGAGAAAAAATTCCTCAAGAAGGCAAACTATGCCCATTCCCTCCCAACTCCTCCATGAGCAAGAAGACCTTGAGCAAAGGAATGAATGTGGGAGACTCTGTGCGTGTGTGTCTGATTCTTGACAATAGCCTGACAATAAGTTTTAAGAAAAAGCTCCATCCAGACCAACTGAGAGTCCTTCTCTAACTCAGATCCCTCTCGCCTAAAAAATTCATGGTTACTTTAAAGTTGACTCAAAAACCTGAGACTCCATTCCCACCCATCGTCATCGTCAACGGAACACTGGAGCTGTCAACTGACGTCTCTATCTCCCAGTTTCTTCCATTCTTCATCCAACTTTAATGAACGAACAACTAAATACTGCTTCACTTTAAATTCAAATGTTATTCAGTACCCATGCTAAGTACCCTGGTCTTGAGGCGTGTGTCTGTCATACAAACACCCCCTGGACCCCTCAACTTGTCACGGAGATGAGGACGGGGGGAGGAATTAAGAGCCTCTAAAAATGAAACGTGGTGCAATAACACGGCACACACTCCTCTTCTTTCTGTGTGGATCATTTCGACTTTCTCCATGCGAGACAGTGTATCTCACGCTACACTTTTTATTTTACAGCTTGCAAATACCACTCCTTCATGAGGAAACGCTTCTCCTGAAATCCAAGTCTGGCGGGAAATGAGAAGTGTGGAGGAGACGACTGATGAAGATACAGGGTGTCTCAATTTGACAAACCAAATTTTATTCAACGAAAATCATTCGGAATTATAAATGGAGGACACTCTGTACTTGGGGATTATGACCAGGAAACAACCCAAGTGCAAAGAGCAAACAGAACTTCATGGGAGAGAAAGGGAGAAAGTGCATCAAACTGTCATTTCAATACAATTATAATAAATCCATTGCACGCGTGGCTACAGAGACCAGGGATTCGTTGAACAAAGTTTCAAAAGCTATGTGTACTCATGTGTGTGTCTCCATTAGCCAAATTCTCCTCATTTCCCTTGACTCCTCGTCTCGGCGTCGTGTTGTCTGTTTGTGTTTGTCCTCCACAATGGTCTCACATCAAAGGGAGGCCAAATAACAAGGGACATTTAATATTCCAACGTAAATGATTTCCTCTCGTCTTGATGATCAAAGTCATTCCTCTCGCATACAAAATATTATATTGCAGTGGCCTCAAAAAACATTAATAAGGAGAAATTTCTGAAGAGCTGACGCCGGGCAGTGCGTCCTCAACCCACATTGTAAACTTCATATGATGATGAGTTTTACAAGACTCAAAACTATAAATAGAGGAACAAAGGGAGAAAGGGAAAGGGAGGAGAAAGTGAGAGTGAGTAACAAAATGTTCGTCTCAGCTTTCCCTGGTTGTCTGGAGCTGGACAAACTAATCTCCGTCCTTCTTCCTTTGTCTTTATCATCCGAGAGGAAAACAAGAGGAAATTGACTTGGTTTCTGCTCAAAAGATAATTGTCTTCTAAGGTAGTTTCCCTGATGTGTGCTTTGACTTTTACATGAGATCATCATTAATATACTTTCTGCTTCTACATTCCCTCCCTGTACAAATATAATGCACAATGGGCGCCTCCCTCCCTTCTCCCTTCCACTTTCTCTTCGTCCAAAGAAAGTTTTTAAAAGATGGAAAGGAGAAAGTCTGGAGCTATGCAAAAAAGGACTGTGTATGTGTGTGTAATGTGGATGGGCCACATGACTCTACTCAGTCTATTTTCTAAACTTTCAACAAAACTCCCCCTTTCAAACTATAATATAATGCAGTTTGTGTGTGAGCGTGTGTAGACACACACAACACACTTTCGAGAGACAGTGGGGAGTGATATATTAGAGAAAATTTTAAGTGACGGGATAGTCTTGTGGAGAAGAATTTAAAGTAAGGCGGAATCCATACACACACGGCATATCCTCCATGCTGAAGGATACGCGGAGAAGAAAAATAAGATGGAGGTGCGTAGATGTGTGAAAAACGAGAGAGAGAAAGAGAGTGGAAGAAGACGAATTGGAAAAAAAACTTACTTGGAGGAATCCAACAAAGAGAGCAATTCCAGCTAGCCACCCAGCACGCTTCTCAATGAATGTCGAGAACTTCCTCACACAACCGTCCTGGTACACATTCCCTAGGATTTTACATATACAAAATATATATCTTATTACACTCAAAAATATGTACTCCTTCACCTCCTCCCAAATGGACGTGTGTACAGTTTGGAATTAAAAATGTACCTGTCACCGCATCCCGACAGTTGGGCGAGATTGGAAGACGTGATCGGTCATAGTCTTGATAGTTGACTGCTCCACAACAACCCACCTACACAAGGAAATAACAGAGATGCTCATCAAAACCGTTGCACCTTGATTACATAAAAGGGAGAATTCACGTACAAATATCCAGGAACCACAGAACATACAGAGAAACGGGGCCGTAAAAGGAAGGGAAATTTCTCAAGCCACACAGACATCCACACCCACACCAGAAAGCATACAGTATTGATTCAAAATGTGAGACAAAAAAGTGGGTCTTGTCTCCTTCCAGTCTCTTTGTTCTATTTGTAGGTCACATTAATTCGCAATGGGTCTTGCGGCTCGCATCTCGAGGTTGGCATAAAGCAGATATAGAGATTTCTATATATTCTGTCTACAATTTCAGGAGGAAAGATTCGCAAAAATTTTTTTTGCAGAGTGTGAACTGGCGTTTACAGGAAGAGATGACATGGGAGTGCGACAAAAAATGAAGGAGGCGTCTCACGTTCCCAGTGCTAAAAGAAAATTAAGATAGTTGAAGGAAATCGTTGAGGCGTACACGTAATTTTAATTCACATCTCTCTCCCTCTCCTTTCCCTATCCTTTTTCCAGGGAATCAAGCATTAAAAAATTTAAATGCTCCTGCCTTGTCCCAGGTTGTTCAATAAACGTATCATTTTCACCGATTTCTTCAGTTCTTGATGTGACAGTCGTCAGGCAGACAGATCTCCGTCTGCTGTTGCTGCGGAGTTAGAGAGGAGAGGAGGCAGGACGAAATTAGACAGGATGTATAAAAAATGAGAGGAGAATAAGATGGAGTGAGAAATGTAGAAATAATACACATAAATATATAGGTGAAGAAGCAAAAAAGATAAGTTTGGCAATACATGTAAGCATTTTCATTTCCCTCCATCCATCCATCCACATGCAGATGCAGTATAATTAGGGAAAGGAGAGGAGGAAAACGGGTAGCTTGTAGATGTCAGTTAAAAAAGCAGGAGAGTAGAAATGAGAGTAATACAAAACTATCACAAGTTGAAAGCTGCACACACACAGAATTTGCACAAGCCAAAGCTTGCCGCCGACTCATTCATCATTTTATTTTTTTTCCTCGAGACATTTTACACGGTGCAAAAGTTTCATTCTCAGACATTTACATTGTGTTCCCTCTGTAGATTCCAAAACTCAAAAGACACCGTGTACTTTTTAAAGGGGAAAGACAGTTTCTCCCTCTCTCTCTTTCTTATCTCCCAATTTTATTCCCAAAGTATTTTGCACATACCACAAACCAACGTCTGTGAAAAACAGCCGGAAGGTTTTCCTCATATTTCCTTTGAAAAAACAAAGGATAAGAAATGAAGAGATTTTTCTTGAGAGAGAGACAGAGACGAATTTTTATATTGAAAGAAAATCATTTGAAATGTTTCCAGGATGGTTTCAAGGCTGAATATTGAGGACATGTACAAATGCTCTGGATTCAATATGGACGAAAAATAATATTTTCTCGCACTAATTGGCAAAAAATATTTGACTTGTGTTGTTGTAAACTTTTAGAAACATAAAGACAAAAAAGACTGGATGTGGCTGGCTGTGTCAAAATGACTGAGGTCAGACGAACAGTTGTAGACAAAGACATAAAGGTCAAGCAGAGAATATTGCGCAATGATAAGTGTTTGGTGTGTGTAAGGTGGTCCAATTTGGAGTTGGGCTGTAAAAATAAATAACTTGTGTGCGTGTGTTGGTTGTTGGGAGGGTGGCAAATTTCTTGTTATTAAATGTTTAAGGGTCCACCTGGTGGTTCACTTCACCCTGCCCTGGTTTGTGTGGATGCAGCTGTTGTGAATAGCATGGGCAGAGCAATACACAAGAAATATTTGGAGTAATCACACTTTTGTCTACTGGAACTGGAAAGGAAGTTTGTAATGGGAGGAACAAGGCAGGCCGTGACATTTGTGTGTGGTAAAGGGAAAAAGGTGGATACCTCCGGAGTTTCTGGAGTACCATAAAGGAATTGGAGGATGGAATTTTTTGGAAATATTTTTCTATATAATAAAAAGATATAGATTGGTGTGTATCTCACTTTTTCTTGGACTGTACGCAAAGCAAGGTTCGCCCTGTTATTGTAGTTGGAGTCGACGATAAGCCTATTAAATCTTCTCTCCAGCCACGGTGTTAACTGCGAGTATTCTGTGCCATGGACGAGAATGTAAATTCCTCCCGCCAGCTCCAGTATAATGGCCACAAGGATTAGAGCCGCCGACTTTTTTTCGTGAGGAGAAAATATCAAATAGAATATTGATTAGAAAATTATGACTGCATTCACATCTCACTTCGAATCTCCGTCTCACACACAACAAAATAAACAAAATCTTCCAGTATCCACTTCCACTCTCCACAAAGACGAGGGATTTTCTACTGCAATAAAATTTTAAATTAAATGAAATAAAGTTGACACAACCAATCCAACTAAAAAATTTACATTTTCCAATTCATATTTGGCGTCAGGGAGTAGAAAAGAGGAGATGCTGAAATGTGAGATCTCTCCCTTTTAAACACCTTGTCACAGTATTTTGTTCTGTTGAATCCATGTAAATGAATAGTAGAATGAAAGCAGATGAGTGAATATGTTTGTGTATGATTTTCCTGAAAACACGTTTCAAATTTCTCTTGTCCACAGAGAAACGAGGGGACACAAAGGGACCCGGGAAATGCCTGAGAATGAAACTTCATCTTTGGTCATGATGATACTGCATGCAGAAGGGCGGGACAATACTATGCTTTTACACAAAAAAGAAAAATATAATATTGTGCACACATGAACGACTTTTCCTGGTGGATTCTGCTCCTACTTTTTCCCTATTAAAGAGCGAGTTTTAGAGAGAAATCCCCTTTAAAGTTGAATGGAAGGGAAACCACACAAAGGAAGGAGGGGAGGGAGAGATGGGAGAAATAAAATGAAATATATAATGATAGAAACTTGAGCTTTCTCTTCTGTTTTTTCAAAAAAAATTCAAAAGAACATAACTGGAGGACAGCAAAAGCTTGGAATTTGTGCAACAAAAAAGACACACGCATACTACTGTGTAGTGAAGGGTTTTTTTGAGAAGCCTGTTCTTCGACTTACTTGGTAGACGAGGAAAATCAAAAATTCATCAGATACACTATTTCTCCGGGAAAATACTGAAACGAATTCTTCCATGAGTCGAGTCTCGTTTATAGTCGGAGTAATGCAGTTTGCGAGGAGAATCCCAGCTCCAAATATCAAGAGTACAAAACTGAGGGATGTGAGGGACAAATTCTGAGACAACGGATAGGAAAAAACCCGGAGAGAAATCATTTATGAGACAAAATGTTAATTTTCATGACATTCATCTAAACTACCGACTGCATACTAGTATTGTGTGTATCCTAGTCATTGACATTTTAATTGAATGTCAATTTGATTCTTCTTCGCATACTGTACTTTTTTGCTAAATTATTCATCGCACCATAAAGACAAGGGAAACTCGTCAAATTGTACAGGGAAATGCTTACAAAATCCAATATTGCAGCGTATGCTGTAAAATATTATTTAGATATCCCCCGCCCAATCGGAATATCGCTTTACGTCCATTTAGTTCGGGAGGAAGGAGGAAATATTGGCTCTCAAATTGAGATATAAATGAAGACAAAGGGACACTTAAAGTGGGGGCATTTGCAATAACACCCATCTTTAATGTCTCCATTAGGATATCATTTTGTGGGGAGGAGGGAAGGCCATATTGGAGTCGACAAGGACATAAAGAATATGCGGCAGAGGGATAGCTAGCCCTAATCTGTGCAGCCCCCTTTTTCCCGGAGCCAAGTTGGAGCCAAAAGTCTGACCCCAGGTGAAATATGACACACACTTTCCCTCACTTTCTCCCTCACCAGAACTCCTTCCCCATTTACATTGTCTAACAACAAAGGAAGGAAGGAGGAGGACTTTATATCCTGCAAGGTATGACCATTCCGGACTCACTGAATGAGGTAAGGGTGAGTTCGCGTGAGTGCATATCTCTATAGACACACAAACTCTCACCGTACACGCAGTCTTTCCCATATATTATCAGACACTTTGTCATGTAGAGCAAATAGAGCAAAGACTCGAGTCTCCAGCGACAGGGTGTAGGTCATAAAACAATTTCATTATCTCAATATTCCATGGTCTGGAAAGTTGTGTGTGTTCCATTTCTTTCTATCCTTCTCTGATATGAAAAAAACCACAAAAATTTCCCCAAAAAACTTGCCAACCCATCAAATGAACAGAGGGTAGAAATGATGGGAAGGAAACTTCATTGATTTTACCGGAAGGGATATAGCAAAGAGAGGGAAGGGAAAAAGTTTGCTAACCAGTCCCTGCCATATTCTCTTAAGTATGAGACTGTGCAGGTTAACTTTAGACAGTGTAAAAAATTGTCTGCATAATCTCAGAATGTACTTTCACTGAGAGAGAGAAAGTGAGTGTGTGTAGCGAAGTACAGGGATAATTTTGGCATGTACGAAAAATGGGAGAGATGAATTATGACCGTTTCGATCGATTGATTATGTTCTCTCTGAAACTTCCATACTAGTTTTTTGTCTGTGTATACATTATACGATAAGAGGGGAAGGCTCTTCTGTCTTAATAGTTCCAATGGTCTTAACTTGAAATCAATAGGAAGACTGATTTATGAATTCCATATTGGAGGCTTTAGTAGAAAATCCCCTCTTGGACCTCTGGGGAATAAAATTGTCTCTGTATGTTCAAAATTTCCAAAATGGTCTTTTTATAAATGTTAACTGTGTCTGTTCCCCATCTCTTCCCACTCTTAATTTGAACAGGGAAAATGAATTTATCTTTTTCCTTTGTAAGAACTTTGTGTGCGTGTGTGTCAGGATCCTTTATCATATTTCCCGGAATAAAAGCTCTTTTTCTCTCTCAGACTCTCATAAAATGAGAAGAATAATTTTCAAAATGAACCGTCAGTTTAATCCTTCAGATTCCCAATCTTTCCAAAGTAATTTTTGGTTCATTTTCCTCCTCCTCTCTGGTAGCCATGTTGAGTATTAAGTAGAAATAGTTTTGAATTTGTTAACATAGTGATTTATTCAAAACCTGCCCAAGTCCACAAAATTGAGTACTCTAATTTTAATGTACTCTTTCTCCCACTTTCTCCTTCTAATTCTCCGTTTGCTCAACTAATAGTTTGGAGGGGGGAGGATTTTTGATAAAAATTCTATATTCTACAAATTAATTGAATTGACTCTCTCCTCCTCAATATTTCAAAAGTATAAAAGTGCAAGATTGAAGGTAGACCCACTTGATCAGCCTCAACTAAGAAACTTGTGTCTGACTGTAGAACATTCTCTCTCTCGTCCTGAGAGGCCATTAGCATTGTAGGCATACCGTAATTACGGGGGTTAAACTCGAGGCTTGTGCTACATTAACTATCAAAGTTTGTACTGGCCTCATGATTTTGATTCCAAATACGTCAATTAACTATTTAGCGATCTCATATTTCAAAGTGATACAGAAGGTGGGAAGCTTTTAGCTCCAGGATATTTTGGTAATCAAGAAAGTCCCGCTTTCTCTCAAGAAAAATGTAGGATTTTGAGAAATGGAATGTGGGTAGTGGAGTAGACGGTACGGTACACAAGTCCACGCAATATTTGTTTACCCAGGTATATATGTATGCTTACTTTTGGCCTTTATTGGTCTACTTACTACTGCACCACTGTCTTACTCCGACTGCTGTCAAGTTTCCCAATTTCTCTCCCTAACCAAGGTAACTAATCAACGTGAATTCGTGGGAGCGGAGGAGAGCCGAACCTCGTCCTTTTTTCTCTTCTTCCTCCGTTTTGAGCTACGGTTGTCCTAAGGGAATTAACGCTAATGGAAATCCTCTGATCAGTGCTCTATATATATTTGCACAACCGTAAGGCTTCACTAAGGACCTACAGGCACAAGTTTAGTTGGGTACAAATCCACGTTTACCTTTCCAATCTTTTCATCATACAAGAAGAGATGGAGACAGACGGAGAGGGACAGGAAAAAACTTTCTCCCCCCTCCTTCAACATATTAGCTTACTCAAAATATACGGAATAATGGGACAACTACTTCTTTTGTACTTTCTTCGAGGAGTATAATGTTAGCACATTATGTCAATACACACACACACTTTCACTCTCTATTTTTCAACTCCCCAATTCCCTCCGTCTCCTCCTTATTCCCTAATGCCCACTAATTTCCCTTGTAATTGAGTCCTATCTACGGAATTCGAAGAGAGAATATCACTAAATAATTCTAGAATTTTATGCTTTTTCCAGGAAAAAAAGATGTAAATTCCCTTTGTCAAATAATGTCGTTTCGCACCATTGTCCCCTGTCTCACATCCTGAACTGACTAGCAACTCACACACTCGCACACACAAAGGAGAAGTGATATAATGATTCACAGTCGATACAAAATTCCACATCAATCCAACTGTCTGTTCATCTCTCGTATAATACCAGTACAAGGGAAAGGAAAAGACTTTCACTCTGGAGAAACTCCAGAGTTCTACGTGCCATCTCACTCTGATCCGAAAGATAATAAAAATGTTTAGTATCGTTCCATGCAGACAGTTGGCGTCCCTGTCAGAGTGTATTTTTTGAGGAACCGGAAGGAAGTGAATATATAAAAGTCCTCCTCTGATTCATCTTTTCTTACGGCTTCAGTGGAAATTTTTGTAGAATATGACACCAAAATATATTCTAGGCCTCCATACTATTGTGCAAAAGAGGACGACGTCATCCTTTAATGATTTTTCACACACACACACACACAGAGGAGGATTCAACGTGATGTGGATGACTCGCAAGGCTCTTGTGTGTGTTTGTGTGTGTGTGTGCGGAGTGATAAGGCACACTTGAAATCATAACATGATTAAATATCATATCTCATAGAGAGAGAGACGCTGGGGGAAGTGTATATCTGTTATTATTACAGGACTGTAATACCGGTGTATGTCATCATCGCTGTAAATTTTCGCAGCAAATTGAGTAGAATTGTGGGAAGTGGGGAGGAGACTCTCTCTCTCTCCACTCACGAAGTTGAGTGAATGAGTGAATGAGTCATGTCGAGGGGTTGGGGAAACGGAAGTGGCACGATGACACGTAATGGCTAATACGTTTTTGTGTTTTTGTAAAAAACGAGAAAAATGATTAGGGAGGATACAGAGAAGATCCGGGAACGTTTTTGCTGACGGGAAGGAATTGACTTTGATCAATCGTTCCTGGAGTCCTTGAGGTCGTGTGGATTGTGGGGAAGGTAGTCGAGTGGAAATGGACACTTTGATGATGTTGTTGTTGTTGTGTGTTTATAAATGAGTCCTGTAAATTAAGAGGTCATTAGAGGAATGACTGTGAGGTTTTACCGTGCCGAGAAGACAAGCATTGGAGGTGAGAGCACCACAACATCCACAGAAGGAGATGAGCATAATGATGACTCCAGCAGCCATGAGAATGTACAGTCCATTCCAGTATTGGTACATCCCTAATTCGTTCACCCATTCTCTCACCTCACTCTCCAGCCTCATCCAGACTGACAGGGCAAAGATGAGGGCACCGAGGAGCTGCAAAAATTATTTTTACAAAAATTAGACGGATTTTAAAACATATTATGCAAAAATAAAGTTCACGACTTGTGGATATTACTAATTTTAATGTGTGTGTGTGTGCTTGGCAAATATTTAGACATGGGGGTGGGTGACGTATGTGTGTTTATGCAGTTAAAAATTAACAGTGTGCAAAATTAAGCAGTGTCTTTTGAGACAACGTGCTTTCTGCCGAAAATTTTGATGCTGTTGACTTTGAGGTTATATGGTATACAGTGTGTATCTAAAATATAATATTCGTGTATAAAGCCTGCAATGATAATGCTATGACTGTCCGCTATATGTATGTCTTATTTACTTGGCACGTTTTACTTTCAGTCTAATCTAAAAGCTTCCTCACGTTCTCGCGTCCAGAATACATTATTATTAGAGAAATACATTTGGGGTGCACTCATTTAGACTGTATTTTCTTGTTGGACCACAATTTTGAGACCAAAATACGTGAGGGGATAGAATTGTGGGTAATTTAGATGGGGCCTAACTAAATTATGATGGTATCGTGAAGGAAGACGTGAGTTGGTTAGAGAATGACGTCATCTGGTCTACAATTAATTTAGGGGTGATTGTGAATAATTTATTTTAACTAATTTTGATTAGTGGTTAGTGTGTTCTAATTTTAGAATTACTTGTTATTCTCAAAATAAAGTCTCAAAATAGAATAATAATATTATTTACTAAAAAATATATTGATTGCAGCTTCAATTGGGCTTCCATGATTCATACAATTTGATGAATTCTATTTTGAGGCCTATCATTTCCTTACACTTGCTGCTAACTTAATTAATTTTACAGTTTTATCGTTCAGCCCAGCCGACTTTCTCAAATAAATTGAATTCGACTTACCCCACAAATGACATTGATGATGACTACTGTGAATATTAAACAGTTGTCCGACAATTCCCTTCCTTTTCCCATCTTGATTTTTTTCTAGTTTGCCAATTGGACTACTTAAATTCACACGATTTGAACCAAATTGGATATTTTTATCCAGGTACACTCTCAACTTTTTCACACAAATCTAATTAAATCACTCACAATTGGATTCACAATTTATTTTGCACTCTAATATATGTAAAGAGTTTTTTTTGGATCCACGCACAAATTTTCCACAGAATAAATGGGGGGTGCACAGTGGAAGAATGAATCACAGGATGAAAGAGAACAATGTCGCAGAAGTAACGACTAGGCGTCAATTTGAGTCCTCACCTTTTTCCAGCTATCTTTAATATTCCCCTAAATAGAGAATATATATGTAATCATAATCTACAACAAACAGAGAGAGGGAGAGATGGGACAAACTCACACACTAAACAAGCAAGGCTTAGATAAGAGGGGCGAAAAAAAAAGAGTTGAAGGATGAAATGGGACGCAGTCATAAGCTGGAGATAAGGCAGACAATCTCTCTGTATTTTTTAACCAAAAAAACGATTAGGAGCCACCTGAAAACAAGATAAGGTGTATTGGGGTTACTCACAAATTTTACTATTGAATTTAGAATCATTCTGTCATCCTCATTCTGTACTCTGTATCCTTGCAAACTCTCCCTGCTCCACAATCACACACACAATCCATTTCAACGACTAAAATGGCATCTTTTTTCAGTTCCTCTCTCTCACCCTCTTTCAGACAATGAGTCCACATGAACACAAATATTTTGCGGATGTTTAGTTACATACTCATTTGCAAGTATATGACGTTCCTAGTGTATAACTTGTACCATGTAAGAGAGAGAAATATATCGGACATTCCTCACTCCTGTGTAAATGAATATACAAAATTATTGTTGGAGAGATAAAAATCAAGGCAATGAGCTTAAACAGTCTCTCTCTCCTCATTCAACTTTGCACTAAACTCCTTATCTCAAATTCATGAGGTATCAGTTAATTGAGGTGGGGGGCAGACACAAAGCGGAATCATCATCATCGTTTTGAAAATAGATTGGACCCAGAGTCATGGCACATACTCATACATAATAATGTACATTTTGTGTGGTTTGTCATAATATGAATAATTTGTATTTACAAATCTTTCCGAGTAGTTCCTTTGAGTAAATGGTACACAAATGACGGTGATGAGTTGGAAGAATTTCAATCATTCTAGCTGTAGTTCAATTTAATTAAATATTTAATACGGGAGGCCATAATAATAATTTTGAATTGTTAGTTTTCATGGAATGGAACTGGAACTTGGTTGATAAGTATGCAAATGTCTTGGCTGGAAAGGAATTGCATGCGTTTCAGGAAGCATTCACATGACAGCGTGTGTGTGTGTCACTATCCTTCTTAGCTCACCTAGTTAGAGTTTTATTTCTTAACTGTAACAGTTTAAATCGTTTTAAAAGTTTTATAAATTTTAAAAAGTGTGTCTGCTTGTGTCTTTCATTTTGCTAGTTTCTCGGAATTCTGTGTAGAGTGAATTTGCAGTACAAATATCTGTCCATACTTTGAAGGAAACAGAAAGAGAGTGGACATTTTTTCAATATGTTAAACTACAAGAAAAAAATTAATTACCTTCTGTGGGTCATGTTAGTCATCAATGTTCTCATTACTGTGAGTGTTCTGTTCAATATAAATATTTCCGTTTCTTAGTTTTTTACACTATGCAATTAGAATTTGTTTTAATTCTAATCTGTAGGTTGCTGGTGGCTGTATTTTTGGATTGTCAGTTGGAATCCGTTCTATTCTCCGAATCACAAGTCCCAACTATTTCTTTATGGTTAGTTCAATAATGAGATTTTTGAAATACAAATTATTATCATTATTTGCATACACGCATTATTTTTAATGATAATCTTTTTGACCTGTCTCTCTCTCTCTTTTTATAGATGCAGTCTTTTTGTAATTTGATGGCGGCAACAGGGATTATCCAAATGATTGTAGCCAGTTTTGACATTTTCGCTGCAATCTGGATGCTGCTTAAACCTTTATACTTGGTAATAAATTACTTTTTTCATTTATTTTGCCCCTCAAGAATTTGTTGGATGTTCACACTAATTTCGAAATTTGGTTAACAGGCTATTGCTGTCGCCGGGTTGTCAATGGTTTTACAAATGGCCACAGTCTCTACACTTCTATACACGGAGTCCAAGTCAAATGACATGGTCACTGAAAATATCCTTCGTCCTTGGTATGTTTGGGAATGCTTGAACGGTGGATCCTGTCAACAACGCATGTCATTTTATGTCAAGTATTTCATGGTCCCTCAAACTGTCCTCACAGCCATTTCACTAATCCTTCATGTAAGTTTTAAAATGACATGCAAATGATGAATTCTTATTAATGAAGCCACTACTACTTCTCTTTTACTAAGTGCAATTTATTTATGTGTATTTATGACTAGTGTCTGGCTATAGTGTACCTCCTCAAATTGATCCGAACAATTCGTCAGAAGAAGCTTGAAATTAAGAAAGCGAGTCATAGGAATTCAGCTGAGGAGGACGCGGTCGTTGACAAAGGGCTGGAGTCACTTCTACTTCAACTCAATAATAATGAGGAAGTATTAGATGGTGAAGAAGTGAGAGAAGAAATGTCTGAGAACTCACGCTATCCTTCCACACCCCAATCAATTCTTAAACGTAAGTTTTGTCAATTTAAAAAGAAATTTAAATTATGAAATAGATAATGAAATAGATAGAAATTTCTTAATGTTTTTAATAATAGTAAAATAAAATAATGGATTTTGTAGAAGATCATGGATATGTGGCAGCTCCAGGTCATTCACTGGACAAGGATTATGATGATCCAACTGTTCTCCGTCACCGAGTCAAGAGTCCAGGTCTACAGGTTTGTCAAAATTATTATTTTCCACTATGCTATTAAATAGTCAAAGTACAATAGAGAGTAGACATTTTTTTCGAATTTTACTTAAATCCTCTACAGTTCAAAATACTGCATGGTCCATTTATTTCCTTGCCGTAAATCTCAATAGTACACAAGTACACAGTTTATTAATAGTAGTAAGCAAGGGGAGGGGGGAAGGGGGGTAATACATAATAATATATAAAAATTCACACTCACGAGTACAAAAAAAAACTTTGATTTGTTGTTGTTTTGAACTTAGTAGTAGTATAGCTACACCATCATCGTTATGCGTGTAATGAGTACCTTTACAGCATTTTTTCTTTATTTTTCCCTGTACAAACAGACACTCACATTCAGCACAGATGTCGAGATTCATGTATTCAACCCAAACGACCGGGCCAGTGCCGAAGTGATCCTTACGACAAATATGTAACATTCTTCAACATTCAGATTCACTCTCACACTCTTGGAAATCTGGATCATCCACCTTTCTCTCTCTCACACACACACGCAAGACACACACACCCTCACACATCATCACCATCCAAGATATACAAAATATTTACAATATGCACTGAAAAAATTATTTGTTTCATTCTCACTCACGTGTAGTTGTAGTTGTCAAGTCAAGGTTATTTTGGTTGTTTTTTAAAAATAAAAATAATGCATTATCATACTTATGTCTATACTTAATGGAGGTACTTTTCAGTCCCCTAGCCTACGTACGCCAGAGGAAAGGGTGCAGGTTGATAGAAATTAGGTATGGCAGCAGTCGACTTGACAGGAACGGAGGCAGTGACGTACGTGGTCACCCTCGTCGGCACCACCCTCGTCGAGTACAGCGTCGTTTGTGTTGGCTTGGCCCCAAATAAAATTCTCAGTGTTTTGGACTCAACGATTGTTGTCGTCGTGTCCACGATGACAGGGGAGGAAGTGACGGCGAATTGGGGTTGAGAAGGTAAGAGGCCGGGTGGAGGGGGGAAGAAACTGTTTCCGGTGGGAGCTTGATTGAAATATCGGAGGAAGGCGAGTTGTTCGGGTGAAAGACCAGCCAATTCACTTGGCAATTGGGGTTGATTGGGTGGAGCAACTGATGTCTCTGCTGGTTTTGGTTTGACACCCACACTCTTCCCACCTTTCCCACTTCCGGCTGCCTTCGGGATTTTCTCGTCCATGGAACTGGGGTCAAAGTCGGAGCCAACGGAGGTCAGTTCCTGAGAAAAATGACATTTTAAATTAGTATTTTTTGCAAGTCAAATAACTTGACTATATTATGATATTTTTATAAATATTTGAGCATTAGTCGGGTTACATCAGGAGGAGCCAAAATATGCTCATAGTTTGTATCATTTTCATCATTCTCAGATTCACTTGGCACTAAATGTTCTCGGTTCTCAGACCCGGCTTCCTAAATTGTCAATCATTATTGAATCATTACACATAACAAACAATCATAATAATCAGAGTACTTCAAATTTCATATCAAGATCATGCTTTCTTGTTCATTCAAATAATGTTACTTGTAAAGCTGTATTGAATTCTGTGAGGGCTTTCGTGGGCACAAATTGGAAAAGTTCAACAGGTGGCACAGTTTTGTGGGCAGTCACCAATCGCGTGACAAAGTAGGATTGAGTCAGAGTGTAAAGTGTTGTGACCCCATCATACAACACGGGTAGTATACTGGTTTTCAGCATGACCTGCAATTTCAAATTAGACATGAGTAGTAATGCCAATTTTTAAATTTCTCTCCATGATAGAAGTATGTCATGTCAATAATTCGAGTCCCTGAAAGGACTGACCTGGGTTGTGCTGAAAGTCTGAGTGACAGTTTCTAATGGAGGAGTAGCTTGATCTCCATGGAGAACAATGACGGGTAAAGTTGCAACGTCATTTGACCCTTCCAATATTTTTTCATATGGTGGTTTGGTAGCCAAAATGTCTTCCAAAGTGGCCTCTGACCCGGAAGCCTGAGTTGGTTGAATATGTTCTTTAGTGAAAGTTTTGGTGAGAGTGATGTAACGAGTGTTCTTCACATTCCCAGCCTGGAAAACGTATGGAGATCGAATAGTAGCAATCTCGAGGAATTTGTCCAAATCCGAAAATTCGGAAGGAGTGATGGTGGTCACCCGGATTGTCTGAGGAACTAATTCAGGTTCGGTGTCTTGGACCAATTCATTGGACTCTGTTCGACTCTCTTGTAAATCCTGGATTTCTGGATTATCTCCGAGGTAGACGGGACCAGTTGGTTGTTGTTGAAGGGGTTGAGTTTGTTGACTATTGCTACTTGCTTGAGTTGTGAGTTCATCATCCTCCTTCGTCTTGATAATATTTACTTTAGGTTTGGGTGAAGGCTTGAATCGCCATCGACCAGTTGGACGGTTGAGTTTGAATCTGTAAATTGATGTGGAAGTTGTGGGTTGGATTTGACGGGTGGCTGGTGTTCCAAAACTCCTTGTTGATTTGTATGAAATTGCTTCTTGATAATTCTTTTCATTACTCTTTCCGGAACTCCTCGTTCTAGAATTAGATGATGCGAATCGTCGACTTGGGGTGGCTGAAATTGTTTTACTGTACACACTCACGGTTGGTAAAACCTCTGTGTTCTCATTACTTCGTCCAGCTCCAGACCGATTTCGGGAACGGAATCGTGATGGGGATCTAGATCGACTAGAGTTTTCTTCCGGTGAGGATTCAGCAGACTGGGATGAGGCAGCTGCGGTCAATTCGTTGGACTCGGTGGATGTGGATGTAGATGATCCCCTAAGACACAAATTGAATACAATTAAGTTCTATTTGTGAATGTTGGATTTAAATAAAGAGTATTCTCAAAAATCTACCTATTGTTAAACCTTTGAGAGAATCTGTTGGTACTGGGTTTTCCAGACAATTGTCTAAATTGCTTCCGGGAAGGAGTGGCAGTCACGATGAAATCGACAGATTTGGCTGGAGCAATGTCTACGAAAAATTGGGGCTGACGGGAGTAGGCATTTTGATTCGGCACTGGTGACACGTACAATTCTGCTTTGGGTTCCTTCTGGGGTAGAACATACAAAGTTTGTTCTTCCGAGGCTGTAGGAGTGGGCTCAACAATTACTGAAGATTCAGATGCAAACACATCTTCGTAATGTGGATCTTCGTCTAAATAACACACAGAGAGAAAGTAAATTCTATGATATTTGTATTTATAAACCATTTATTTACTGGAAAAAAACGTACTGAATCGATCATCTTCATCAAAATCATCAGAGCTGGAGACAACAGATTTGGCTGTTTGAACTTCACGATGTTCGACTGGTTCCTCCACAAATTTGGGTGTTGCAGATTTCTCGACAATGTGAAGGGGTTGTGGTTTTGGGAATTTGATTTTGGGTGGTAGTGTTGGAGCCTTGGAAGCACTGATGACGGGTAAAATAGTTGAACTGGATTCCAAAACTCGAGCATACTGAGTCCCGATGTAAGTTCCCAATATTTTTGTTTCATGAACAGTCGTCACTCCATCCGTCACTTTTGTCTCAAAGATTTGATTGATGAGACCAGTGGGCTCTTCCTCAGAACTGCTACTATCCTTCTTTTCTGGGAGGATTGGTTGAGGTGTCGTTGTTGGTGGTTTAGCCAATTTGGGTAGTGACACTCGGGAGGAGGAGGTAGATTGAGTTGGTTTTGAAAATTTCAAAGTGAATCCCTTGGATGTTGGTGGTGAGTCAACGAATGGAGACTTGACATCAGCTATGATATTGACTACAGATCGAACCTGTAATTTTTTTTGGAAACAAAAATATTGTGGCATAAAAATGTGATCTTTAATCCCAATATTTCATCTTACGTAAAATGATTGAATTGTAAAACACACACAACGAGAAAACAATGCGTATGGTTTAGTCACGTTTCTTCAGAAGATTACATTGAATACATGCAGGAATGGAGAGAGAGAACGTGCTTCAACATTATTATTTCCGTTATTTTCCTCCTCTTTTCTTACTTGCAGTAATTGCTTTATTATCCCAACTAATTGCTTTATGACTGTCTCACCGACAACTACTGGTTTGAAATAAAGAGGTTGTATACTACAGATTATGTGTAATGTGTAAGGTAGGGAAATTTACAAAATACAAAGGCATATTTTCCACACCATCACAAACTAAATAGTTCCACAGAAATCATGCCAATCTCCATATTATTTGAATATCACAATAAAACAGGACCACCTAGAAGACAATTAGAAAATGATTCGAAAATCCTCTCTCTCTGTCTATCTAAGGTGATTATGGAGAGTGAAATTTGTATATCTAATTTTTTTTCTCCTTTATTTTTCTACTTGTTGACTTTCCAAAAGATTTATTTATTATAAATAACTGAACAAAAAAGAAGTTGACTGTCATTATTTCCTTTGATTACTCTTCCTTTCAAAGTATGCTATTCATGCACATGATATTGTTCACTCCATCATCATTAGTGCCAACATCACACTTTGTAAAGTCCATTATAAAGACCCTCATGGGGAATAAACTGTGATATCCTTATATTTTGACTCAATGATGAGCGACCCATGCTGAGAATGCTGAGATGATTCTGTTCAACAATGAATAAATCTCATTGGTCGTTCAAAGCTGACTGTCCTTCTCTAAAGTTAAAAATTTAAAGAGAGTCAGAAATTTCAAAATCTGTGTCTGAAAAAAATGAATTAGTGGTGTTGATTAAGAAATCAAGAGGACCGTCCGTTGACTGACCTGTCACGAAGTATGGTTTATCAAAAATCATTCCTCGGCCTCAACCCTTTGACTCACCTACTTAGCGTTTGTTCAATACTTAAAAAAATGGAAATGAGGTAATCAAAGACGCTGGGTAATTCGACATGAATAATTATTTTAATCTTAATTGTGACTGTGTGTGTGTATTTGTAATGAATAATAACAATAATATTCGTTTTGTCTCTTTTCACACGTAATTTAGAAGGCAGGTTATATAACTTTGCCCATTGTACGCACTGCATCGTTTTTCTGATGTGTTTGTACAAAATATTAGAAATTTTTTTGGGCGTGAAGAGAGCGTGAGATCACGAATGCAAATTCACACCAAGATTTAATTAGATTTGACTGTCTACGGCTGTGTGCTTTTCAGCTTTTACTGAATTCACTTTTTTTTCTAATGAAGAAGATACGAGGAATGACAGAAAATACAAATAAAAGTTGATGGAAGAAAGAAGCTAGTATATTGGTGGCTGACAACTTGTTTTTTCTCTTCTCCATTACACACACACATTAAACGTACATTAAAGGCACAAAAGAATGGAATAAAGGAAGGAAAAAAACTAGCACGCAGACACACGCAATTGATGACACGACATGAATTGTGGTCACCTCTCTGAAATGGAGGGAATGCGTAGGTGAGGATGGTCGCAAGTGTTATGTAATGGACACAGAATAATTTACAGCAACCAACTTGAATTATCATTTAATTATTGTCCATTTAAACGGCCATTTAAACAAGTAATGAGATGTTTTTGAAGAAGCCTTACATATCATAAATTATCCCTGCAATTAATTTCTGAATCATTACACATGTACATAATTGTACAATTCTTCTTCCAATCCTATCGATTCTCTTTCTCTCTCTTGTTATTTGATACACCTCACACACAACACAGCCGCATATGATGAATATGAGAAACAAAATGCTAAAAGAATTTGCACATTGCGATAGTCAGACGAGGAGTGTAATATCTGCAATCTGCATGTGTGTGATAGCGGAAGACAATGAACTAAAAGGAGGGAATAAATAGTGACCCTTTTTTTACCTGTACTTCCGGGGTGATTGCAGATGGTAAGGGCTCCGCAGGGAACACTTCGTAAACGGATGAGAAGGTTGAAGCCTCTCCAGTCTGATCATGTTGATGGAGAAGAGCATCTGACATCAAATTGACATACTCCAAGTCCAAGGAACTCGTCTTACTCAATGAAGCAGGATTGGAAGAAGTGGCAAAAGTTTGTGGTTCGTACTCGGAAGACTCAATCAATGGGACGGATTCTTCGAAAATCTCTTCCATGGGGATCAATTTTGGTTGTCTTATGGAGGAAGATGAGGAGACGGATGTGGATTTCTCTGTTGAAACTTCCACGACGGATGTGGGCACAACGGGCGTCTCTTCCGTGGTCACTGATGAAGCACTGATAACTGTACTCGGTTTGGCTTGCTCCACTATCGAATCAAATAAAACTGGATTAGAATATTTTAAAAACAGGATTTTGTACAAGAAATTTCATGGCTACTCAGTGGAGTGGGGAAGAGTGTCCTAATTAATTAATAACATCAGATTATTCCCTGATTAATCCTAGCCTACATTCATAAATAGCTCTTGGATCATTCACTCTGATTTTTTAAGAAAATTAAATATTGGAGCAATCCCTCATTTACTTATGACACGCTGAGAGAAAGGTAATGAAGAAATTAAAAGTGTTTACAAGAATTCAATCGTAGATTACTCATGTACACTTGTACACACATACAAAATCCAGATCCAAGTATCACAATTGAAGTTAATTATGACTGAAATTAATTCAAGTTCTAAATTGAATCCTGCAATTTTGTCATAGAAAGTTTCTAATCATCCATCTTTTACAACAATACTCAATTCTGAGCATATCACAATTACCCCCGTCGCCTCATTTCAGTCCTGACTTGATTTCCATTGTGGATTTTCAATCGTACATGGTAATAACCCACTACACATCTCTGCACACATCCTGAAGAATGATGTAAAGTAGAGGAAAGGAGGGAGTTCATCGTGCGAGACGGAACAAATTATGAGTATCTATTGCCACACAAGAAAAAAGTTTACTGCTATATTTAGTTTAATCCACATAAAGACTGACATAGAAGGGAAGGAGCTGTCAATTGAGCTTCTGGTGCCTGGTCATGCTCACACTTACATTCCTAACTACTGAAAGAGAGTGCGTGCCCAGTGTAGCATGGCTTGGAAATGACAATCGAAATAATAATATTATTATAGTGTAATCTCAATCCCAACACACACTCATACATGATCCATTGTATACCTCAATATTTCCACACACATGATGCAAAAGATCACTCGTCATCCTCGTCAAAATATTTTGCGACATTCTCAACCATTTCCCTACACTCCACAAATTGTGAACTTTGTGCCGTAAATTATCTAATGATATCCTAATTGAAATTTGATCCAATAAATTTTACCCTTTTTAGTCTGGGGAGTGAACACCATGACAGTGTTACCAATGGTCGTGACGAAATCCAAAAACCCGTACACAGTCTGGGTCACCAGGTTCGGATTAATATTTGCTTGAGGATTGTCATTCTTCTTGGCATTGGAGGAGGACACGGACACTTGGGGTTGTTTAGCAAGAACAAGCTTTGGTTTGGGTGGTGATGGTTTTTGGTAAACAGGACGTGACTGGACGTACACAGGGACGGAACGGACTTCACTGGCTGGTTCTGCGGCCGCAATTGCCTCGACCCTCGACTGACCTGTGTGAGCCGTGGAAGGAAAGAAAAAATCAATTAGTACACATAAAAAATGGGATTTCGAAAGTGATGATAGAAAAAATGATAGGAGGACACACTACTAGGCCAATCAATAGGAAAGATAATTCAATAAAAGTATTTGTGATCGTGATTTGGTGCCCAGTGCTCTGCTGCTTTTTTGTACAAAAGATTCTGTACTGTAAGAAAAAGTACATTGGGATTTACAGAGTGCAAGGAAAAGTTTTGTTGCAATCGAACAAGGGGGGAAGGGGGAAGCGTGCAGAAGACAGGATATCATCTACAGTGAAGATACAAAGATAAAGTTGTGAATGTTGATCAGTGCAATTTAGCACTGCAATTTTTATGTAAAAAAATGTGCAGACACATTGTGTGTGTGTGATATGATGCATCATGCATGTGCATAGTGTGTAATCAGTGGTGAATAATAGTTGAAGGAAAAGGGTAAGTTTTGGTGTTTTCAGATTCAGATTGGAGATACCATTTCAATACGTCTTCAATCATGCCCAGATACATTGGGTATTGTTGTCTGTTTCTTCAAACTAATGTTAAGACTAAATTATTTGACCAGTGATTTCGTTTTTCTATTGTGTCCACATTCCACCTACCTAGAAGTCCTCAAGAGCTTTGACTCTTGAGGACTTTTAACTCGGAAAATGTTTCAAGAAAAGAATTTGTGTCCTTTGCTTATTTACTACTTGCACCTAATCCTAATTTTCCCCTTTTACTATGATGAATTATTTACAAAAATCATTTATTTCTCCCATGTCTCATTTATTTGTAAGGTGGTATCAAGTTATGGGTCAGTCTCCCAGATCCCTTCGATAGTAGCTTATTATTTGAATCCAGTTTCCTCATTACAATGTTAAATTCTTTGTACAACATTTCCTTGTATGTATTTAACTGTTGGATTGATCGTGTCTGTACACACACACACATCATTTAATATATAGCCTATGTCAATCTTGTCAGGATTCTTGGAGGAGCAGCAGCAGGTCTCCGTTTCTCTCTCAACCCTGTGAATGACTGCCACTCTCTTGTAGAGATGTAAGGATAAGAGACGTGTGTATGTGTGTGTCCAATATATTTTTATACATTTAAAAGAAGGAACAGGAGTAATTCCTTGCATTGCATTGCAACTCATTTGTCGCCAAGGAGTAGTTAGTTTGTGAATTTAAGTTCATTGATCGACAAGACACTGCAACCTCAAATCACATGTTCTGTATTTAACTATGATGGAATGTAGCTCAAAGGGAAGGGAAGGATAATAGTATCTCAAGTCACTTATGGAAATGGTCAAAAAGAGCTTTTGCTTTCTAGCACCTTCCTCGGTCGTGTGTTCCTTTTAAAAAATATTTGACACTCATTCCTGTACGTGGATGGACATGTATGTAAACATTCTCTGTGTGTGTGTACATCATCCTCATCCCTCATTGATCTCTCATCGCGAGCACAATGCAGGCTAAACACACTCTGGTCAGCTCTGAAGAAGGCTTCACTCTCACTCTGTTTATTATTTACCTTTGGACTGTCAAGAACCCCAATTTGATGTCAGTCAGTATTTCCCTATATAACTGTCCTCTCTCCCTTTTCTGTGTTGTGTACAGTCCTTCACTCCTCGGCTGATTTGATGATTCATTCTGAATGATTTATTTTCTTTACCTATGTATATTCTCCGTGTATACACGAGCTTTTGTGTATTAATTACATTGCTCAATAGACCAGTCCATATCTATGCAACATGTGGAGAATGAAAGCATTTCCTTTCCTCATGCCCACCCCACGACCATCCTTCTTCACGTAATTTTAGAGTAAGGATTTATTAGTGTGGAAGGTACAAAATATCGCTAAAATATCCTCGCAGAAATTCGTGAGCACACCTGAAAAACGAGTGAGACCCTTTGGCAACACTTCTCTTGTCTACTCTTCAAGCCCTCTTTTCTTCCCTTCCAGTCCTCACTCTCTGACTGTCTCAAGCATCGACTCGACAAAAATATTCGCATTTGTACAAACAGCTTTCGAAATGCAGTAAACTTTTCTTTACAAAAGATTTTGTTGAGGCCTCCTAAGTAATGAATAATGAAAAACCACAAAATTATGCTCCTTCCATTCAAGCTAACTAATAGCAAATAGTGGACACTGAGAGTAGCCAGTGGAACTCTAAATAAAAGTGTAATTTTGCCTTTAGCCCTGGCTCTCTTTCCACTTACACTCCATTAGCCTGCACTGCTGATTAAATTGATTGACCGTAGACTTATTGCTCACACTTAATTAGGACCAATTAAAATCAACCTTTTTTAGCCCCAGTCCATTCCTTCACAACTTCCTGAGTTGGAGAATCCAATTTTAGAAAATTGAAAGTGTAATTGATCCACGAGAGTAACATTTTTCACGATCCTTCATACTCCAATTCTTTTAATTAGTGCAAAAAATCCTTTGGAAGATGGATAGGGAATGGGATGGAGAAGATGTTGGAAAATAATATGATGGAAATGTGTCATGCGGGACTGATGTGGTTTTTGTGCAATCCACACACACACCACAATTCCTTGTGGGATAAAAGGAAACATGCACACTAGACCTAGAGGAAAGATGTGAAAGCCATCAAAGTCACTCACGACAGAGTAAACAAAGGAAGAGGAGAGTGGTCTAGTGGAGAGAGATTCAAAATGTACATCATGTAAATGCCGACACACACACACACAGTCTGAATTTGAAGAGATGACAAGTCATCCCTAAACAAAGTGCAGACAATCCGAAGGAATTCCATCTCATCTCACTCGCACCCCATTCTCTCCTCTTTCAAAAAAATGATAAGGAGAGTCAATTGCATATGGCCAACGACGCAGATGAGGAGGAAGATTCGTGTAAAACATGCACAGGTAAATTTTGACCCTACGAAAATTCATGCAGTTGAATACTCTCAGTAAAATTTAATTTAACTACATTTACTACCAAGTGTGTATGTGAGTGGGTGAGTGTGTGAAACAATGCGGGTATTTTTTGTGAAGTGGAGTGATGCATGCTCATATTGCGGCATGTTGGGATAAAATGATGTGTGTGAGGGGAAACTGACTCATTTTTTGTTTATTGGAATGAAGTAGAAGAAGATCCATCATCTCCAGCTCTTTGCTGTAGTCATCCCGCCTGCCATCCTCTTTGAGTCCTCGTCGGTACATTCGGACACTTACAACGCTAGCTACAAAATAATCAAATTGCCAAAAACCACGTCACATCACAAATCACAAGATTGTACGCAGTAAGCAACTAAAGAACTACAATTCTAAGCACAGGAACACGTAATAGATTCAGAAATGTGAAGGAATTTTATTTCACCGTGATTAGTATGAAATAAATTCCACTTAATTTGTACACAAAGTTATTATTACACAAATTTAGCTACGGATTTAGTCAAATGAGATTTTTTTCTGTACAATCCGTTCTTGATTGTGTGTACGTCGTACGTAGGAATGCCATTACAAATGTTATTCAAATTGTTAGACACATTCGGCATGAATTACTATTTTCTAAATTGCAGGCAGTACACACAACAAACAACAACATGGACACTACTTACTTACTTTGATTTAACTGTGATTGTAATCAGAATTAAAGCGTATTATTAACATCATCAACACTCTGTCAATATGTATATTTTTATGCGTGTGAGAAGACAAAATTACCCTGTGTTGCATAACTACACGGAGAGAGACAATACCCACAAATTACTCTACACAACTCATACACACACACACGAGTCTGACACCTGTAATTTGAGGATATACAAATAATTTCCCTCTCGTCTCTCCTCTCTACCTATACTTTTTCAATTTTTATTTACTTGTTAATGAGATATTTAGACGTGAGTTGATTAATTTGCGTTGTGTATGTGTGTCTCCTCCATCTTGCGCAACGACCCTTTAAACAAACGCCTCAGAGGGCATCGGGTCACTCAACACACTCTTCTCGTCCTCTCAAATATTTGTAATACCCAATATATTGTATGTAAGTACGCAGATAATTTTTTTCACACTCTGACTCCCTCAGAGATCCATTATCAGTTATCAGGAGGAAGGGGAGAAGGAAAATGTAGGAAATCAAATTTCATCAAACACAGCAACTTCACAGCCCAACGAATGGGGATTATCGTTGATCATGCAGATTGGAATTGCAGCATCAAAGTGTATTAATAAATTGATAGTTGGTTCACAATTTGGGACAAACTGAAGAATTTTGGTTTGGACAATAACATAATTAGCCAAAATTTATGATTCTGCCCTCTCCAATCGACTTGAATTGGAGCCCTTCCACCCACAAACAACTGAAAATATTAGACATTATGAGCACACAAATTGGGAAAATATTCCTATTTTGCAAAATCCCTCTGTGACAAATCCAATAAACAGATCATAAGCGAGTGAGGGTTGTGTACAGAGATTATGTCATTCAGCAGAGATGAGAAAGGGATTTTCATTTTATTGAACAACTCCGGGTGTTCCAATTTTCAGGAAAAAACTCTCTGTGAAATAACAAAGAGAGTGTGTGTACAATTATGAAAAGATTGGAATTGTTCAGTAGATATTTTATACCTTAATTTATGCAATACAAGCTGACGATGAGTCATCCAATACAAACAGAAGGCCTATTCCTCTGTGTGATTAAAGTCAAATCCTGTCCGTATAAGATCATTTTAATTGTCTGCTCTTCTCCCTACCATCTCCTCGTTTGTTTTATGCCAATTAATTTACTTTATTACTATTTTACAGCTCACCGTAACTTACAAGACAACCCCAGTGCATTTTTTCTCTTTGTCTGTTAACAATTATTTCAGCAATAAATGCAAACATAAGACTCATCTTGTACAATCCTGTTTTCTCTCTCCCTCTCTCTCTCCTGTGTCTGGGAGGATGCAACGTACATTTTTTTCATCACTTGGTCATTTCAATTGCATCACGATAGTGTCACAATGTGAGATGAAAAATGTACGATGAGAATTACGGATATCAAATATTTACGACTAGTGGGATGTCCATGGTGTAAAATTAACTAGCCACACAATCTTTTTCTTTTCGTTCAGAGCTTGTTTTCAATTATATTACCCAACAAAAATGTCTTCAAGTTTTATTATTACAAAAATCCTCTTCCTCAACTCAAAACCCGCCCCCTCCACTCGAAAAAGTAACACTCCCGAATGTTCCATTTATTATTATTATGTTAAAAAGCAAGAATAACATTTTATGACGACACCCCGCAACAGGTTTTCCCTCCTTCCTGCATTTCATTTGGATCTCAGGTATACAAATACATAAGTATTAATATCTTAGCCACTTTGCTAAATTAAATTCAAAGACTATCATAATTGAGAGACGGTACTAGGAACGTTCCGAATCCAAACCGATCACACTCCGTGTATTCAAGGTATGTATTATATTTCCAATATTCTGATATAATATCAGTGCATTGTTGTTCCTCTACTTCGCAATCACATTGTAATAGTCGTGGCTCACTCTCACTCGTTCATTGAGTGTGTGTCGTGTGTGTGAGTGTGTGGAGGATCTATTTTAAAGGGAGACTCTTTAAACTGTCAATATTTTGTTGTAGATTGAGATCACTTATTAATTCCACTTCCTCCTTCCTAATCGGTCAATCAATCCCTGTGCCCTAGCTGCACAGAAACTTTTAATATTTTAGCACACACACACGACACCTGAGGCTCTCTTTCCCTCCTGTCACAATTATCGTCTTTAAATAGACAGTCGAATCTTTATTTTTGTCACGCAGTGCTCACAATTAAATTAAAATCTACATGATCCAATTCATGGAGGGATTCTAAACCTCCTCACATAAATATACCATAGTCAAAAAATTTGTAAATCACACCCTACAAAGAACAGCATGAATTTCGATGATGGAGTAGCTGAAAAGTTTGTTCAAACTTGTTCTCACAGAAATGGACTCTGTTTTAAATAAACTTGATGAAACACCCAAATGACAGGAGTTGACATTTGTTGGGAGAAATGGTGCCATCGTTAGGTGTACCTTGTTGTTGTTGTATTTACTTTGAGAATGAAATTATTCAGTCAATTCCTACGTATTTCACAACTGAAAACGGAAGGCTCGGCCATCACACACAAACACAATACAAAAACACACAAAAATTGCGAATGTGAGTCAATTGTGATGCATTTTGAGCTGTTGACAAAAATACAGATTGACAATCTAAATCCTTGAGAGAATTTTTTCCTAGAATTAAATTTGACATTTTTCTCGTCTCAACTTCTAATGGTAGTCATGAATTTACTAGGTTAACGTATGCACGTTCCCTGTGTTTCAACTCCTTTCATCTCATCCCTTGTTTACACAACACGCCTCTAAACTCAATAATGTCATAATTTTGCACCACAAAAAATCAAAACACATTTCCCTCAACCATCGTTTATACACTAGGAGATCCTACATTGTACAGCATCCTTGCTCATTAACATTCTATTCTCTAATCTAATTACCAAGAAAATTGTGTGTGCACTCTTATTGGCTCATATTTTTTTACGCCCTCACCTACATCCACATCAAAGTAGTCTAGTAGTCAGAAAAAAGTTCCCTCTCATTTTTCTTCAAAAAAATTATTTGCAAATTCACGTAAAATAAACTGTATCACATGGAAATCATATGACATAGTTTATTCCAAGAAGATTTTGCCATCCTCCTCATTTTTTATTGAGACAGTCTAGCCTAAGAAAGTGCATAGAGTGTGGAAGATAAAAGAAGGCAAAAATTTCTTGCAAAATTCGGACAACGGGTGGTGTGAGGAAAACGTGAAAGCTCTTCATAGCCCACACATAAGAGTTCACGATTCTTGACTCAACTTTTTCTCCACATTTTTCTAATCAATGATTTTTCCATTCTCCTATGGTCAATTATAATTTCAAAAATAATTTGGATAAAAGGTGTGAAGCCAAAAAGGTTTACACAAGTCAAGTCAAAGGATTCTCAAATATTTTTTGTCTTTTGACACTTCCCACTTTTGAAGTAGTAAATCAACCAGAATTCTCCTCCTCTTCTTATTCAAACGATGATGAGGTTGTGAATAATTTTCAATTACACTCTGCAATGTTCCTCAATAGCCCATCACCCTCTTAATAAGTTTAATTTGTTTTGTTCGATTGGTAATTAAATAAGAAATCAATCCTGTCAAGGAATCAAGCCGTCCACTGTCTGGTAAGACACCTTTTCCTTGTATTCATCTTGTTCTGTCTCCTCCTCCTCCTCCCCTCTCGGTGATCAGTGGACTAATATAATGGTTGAATATAATGAGTTGTGAAAGGCTGCTGATCCTTTATCCCGTGGTTGTGCATCATTTTGAATGGATTAACTTTATCCTGGCCTGTCTTGTCAAATTAGTGGATTGAGCAAGGACTGTGTGTGCAGAGTGTATGGGCTCATTAAATGATCAACAACAACAGAGTAGAGAGAGGGGCAACCACAACCAACAATCACAACAACAATGAATAGAGAAGAACAATCTGAATTTGATTTCTTCTCCTGATAATCGACGTTCAGAAATGCTAATTCTGTTCATCCGTGGGTTCTCAGCTCTCTCTCTCTCTTACACACAACACAACACAATGACCTAGAGGGAGAGAACTTAAAGCTTGACTAAAATTTAAATGAGGTTCAGACTCTTGTCTACCACAAAGTTGGACTCACTTTGGTGGTCTTTATTAAAGAGTTCGCTATACAGCCATTATATGTACAGAGTGCAAGAGAGGAGTGGATGAAAGGGAAAGCATTGGATGCAATACATAAAATTGTATTGAATATTGGTCAAAGATTTGAGTCGTCGTCATGTTGGAAGCAATTACGTCAATTCCCGATTAGCTTCTTCGTCTTGTTGTTCACTCCCCCTCCCCCTCCTCCCCTCTTTAATGTGAATACAACTGTCTAGATGTATGAATGATTTATTTACAATCTCCACACCCAAGCCCTGTTGACGCAACTCAAGTTCTATATTTAATTTCATTTCTATGCACTAGACCTAGAGCTGGAGTATTGTTCAGATGGCTTAACCTGAATTTAAAATCTCTATGCAACTCTTTAATGTGTGTTTGTGTGTGTGTGTCGGAGGATCCTCCATTTGTTGTTGTTATCCCATTCTTTTTCTCAAGCTTCTTACTCGTCATGCTCAAATTATTGTGGAGAGGAGGGGGAGGAGGTTACAAATTACGAATTAATTCTATTTCCACAACCTCCACATTCCTTCTTCCAATTGTTATGTCAACACCATTTTAATTGGAGACTGGCTAATTTCACGAGAGAAAGTTCCCTCTCTCTCTCTCAATCTCTTTCAAATTATTTATTGCAAGTCGAAAGAGTATAATCCATAAAATTGTGTACATCTTAATCCTCTTTTCTTCGCAAAAAAAACATAGAGTAACCTTGATTCTGTCACCACAAATGACCACTGCACTGAAAAGTAGTTAATGAATTCCATTGAGAATTTGATGTTCTCTAGTACAACTAATTTTTTCAGCAAAAATCTCAATCAATGGATCTTTAGATAACTGACAAGTGACGTGTGGATGGGGAAAATACATATTTCACATTTTCTTGTGAATCCGTCTGTTTGTTTTTACACTTTAATTTATCTAAACAATTTTCATTTGTATGGCCCAAAGCAAAATGATGGAAAGGAATAACATATTTTTCTCTGACTGGTTATTCCACCTTCATGATTGACTGTGATTTATGAGATAATTGAATTGTCCATCTTCCCTCTTCCATAAGAATCATATGAAGAGTTAAAGTGTTGGAGTATTAAACAACTTGTTTTTCTCATTTGTCACGGTGAGTTGTGGCGTGGTTTGTCCCATTAAAGCCAATGTTTCAAGATTTAGTTTTTGAAGATGCCCTTATATTAGCATTAAACTTGGTTTTTTGCAATCACAGATCAATGATCAATGGAAAGGTGCTTGAACAAATTGAGTTTAGCCTCAAGCCAAATGGTACCATCTGAAATATTTATTGACTAAAGTGCAAAGACATGAATCGTCTTTTCATACTCTCATATATAGTGATGATAAATATTTGAACATTAAATAAATTTGTCAATTACATAGTACTTTGAAAACTTTGTCAAAAATTTAATCTGTGGATTTTCTGAAGAGCAGCCTTATTCTGCATGACTAGACAAAAGGATTGCAATAATGTTCTTTTTGTGTGAAGCCGCATTTAGCACGTTGAATAGTTTTTGAGGAAAAGTAGAACTGAACTGCATCTGCACGCTTGTCAACTCATCTTCTCGGAATTTTCTGCTCCACTCCAAAACTCAAAGATGACTTTGTCCCCCAGTTTTTGTTTCTTCTTTGGAGGAATGAGGAATCTTGCACAATTACGCATTCTGATTACGTTATATACTTACAACATGTCTCTCTCGTTCTATTTTTTACCTTGTAGTGTGTGTGTGTGTGCAAGCAGAGTAGTCAAAATAAAAATGTTATTTCTGTCTGCCAACTTGAGCATAAAAAATATGCATTTTATGTAGGATATAAAATCTTACGTATATGCGTCGACATTTATACATAGTCTACCTTTATATCGCCCTAATCAAGGTAATGTTACGGTTTGCGGTTTGTTTGTATCCAAAATATACAGTATGTATATGGAATGAGATGCTCACGTCCTTCCAAGGAAACCCAAGAGAAGAAGAAGAAGCGTTCCCTCCCATCCCTCGTAAAGGATAATGCAAGAGGACAATTTTTAAACACTCCATTTATTTTGTTTTTAACATCAAATCCTCTTGACCTGCATCCACTCGCTATTCATCCCTACTTATATGCATATTGTGGGGTGTATTGAATCCTCCAATTAGCCTCCAAAGTAATGACACACTGATTTCCTTCGTTTTCTTAACCACAATCCAAAGTCACTTCATTTTACAGGGAGACTTAAATTTACACCATTTGCTGTTGCCAAAATTACAACAACAAAAGTGAGTGTACAATCTCAGTTTTCTATTTAATAATTGTGGAAATATTTCCTTTTCAGAGAAAATATTTGTATCGACATGCTAGCTTCAGTTTATTAGGGGAAAATTGTGATGCTTTCTCATGGAGCTGTAAAATATAGAGACTGCCAATGGACGCTGCTGAGGGAGAATAAAAAAATTCGTCCAATTGAACTTTCATGTGTGTAATTTTTTATTCCAACATTACGACTACAACGATGATGATTGTTATTCTCTCAACTTTGTGGGAATTAATCTCTCTTTAGTTTAAACGAGCAATTCATTTTTTCCAAAACACATCCCACCAAGTAGTTTGTGGGTGTAAGTAAACTAAGGCAAAAATTATCCTTTTGCATGACTTTCTTGGGGCGATTTCAATTGAGCATTGTGATTAATGTGGAAGAGGTCAACAGCGGTCACTCTATATAGTCAACTCGGCTGACTCTACATGCAACAATAAAGACAACAAACAACGACAACGTCGACGTGGACAAAGCGAGTGAGACGATGAATTTGTTGTTACACAAATTAGCACCGTTAATAATTAACTAAAGCCTCACAATCATTTTATCAATAGTCAAAGACACATGTGGCATGTCGGAAGGGAAAGGGACAGAAAAAAATGACAAGTTGACGGATGTCGCTCTTGAACGCACACACCATTTGATAAAAATGTCATGTAGACCCCCTCTCCCCCCTCTGATGTATAATATGTAATGGTAATAGCTAACATGTCAAGTAATTAAGATAATTAAGGTTCTGTGCACAAGTATTAAAACCTTTTGTTAAACATAATTTTTGAGATGTAATAAACGGGAGGAAAATGGGCTGGTTAAGCTCCACGTGTCCGAGTGTAGGAGGGAACCCAGACTCTCGTCGTTGTTGTTGTTGTTGTTGGGAGGCCGACAAAAGTGAGAACAATGCAAGAAAATAAATGTGAATCGTTCTGCAAATTAAACTATCTTCCTCTGGCTGAGACTGAATGTGAGTGAGTGTGTTGTGTGAGTGGATACGGAAGTGGATCATTCGTGTTCAGAGATAAGCATGAAAATTCCTTCACACGTTGACTCACACTTTTTTATGCATTCTTGTCGGTGTGTGTACACAACAAACCCTGACAATGAGAATGGAGAAACGAAGCTGATGGCCTCCGCCATTTCTTTTTTTCAGTGGAAAAATGTGTGTAGTTTCTCGTCCAATTTTTTCTTACCAAGCCGCATGTAAACAAGGGAGAGATAGAACTGACTACATGGTAATCATAATCAGCAAGACAATGAAAGTGAAACCAAATTTTATGATTCATTCCTACTACTATTATTATTTTACCATAACTTCTTAATTGGGTGTACACACACGACAGGGAGAGAGAGACACACGAGACGGGGTAATGGTCTGAGAGTTTCAGTTGCTTCGCTGTATTATGAATTTGTGAAAATTATTGGCATTATCTAATAGAGTATGATTCTCATTTGAAAATGAATAGTAATTAATAGTCTGTGTGGAGGGAGACTCCTCTTTTTACACAACTCGGGGATAACCGTCAATTAGAGTTACTTCAACACTGCACACGGATTACGTGATAATCATGTAATTTCTTTTTTTATTTCTAAATTTGGTGAAATCACTTCCCACCAATCACTCATTGCACTTAATCACAATGCAGAATTATGCATTTTTAAAATAAATGAATTTGGAAAATGAAAGTTTGCAACCATTTATAAATGTCTGCCATGCACACTGTCGCATTTTCAGTTTCTATTTTTTTTCTATCCTTTTTTTCAAAATAAGAAAAAAATAACGAGTGTATATATGTATGTGATGGCAAAAGGGTGAATAATTCTCAAAGTATTTGTCGTTGACACTGAAGAGTCAAGTCAGGTGAGAATTTTCTAGTGTGACGTCACACCCTTTTGATGTCCATTGTGATCCTTGCATGTGTCCCTTGTCTTAAGTGCAGGAGGAAGCAACTCATCAAATTCCCTTGATGGAGAGGGAACGAGGAAAGGATCGTTAAAATGTAAACAAAAGTTTTCTCAATGGAATTCCGAATACATTATCACTGCAAAATCTGCAAATTTCCCACCCATCACTTTATAAAATACACACGGACACACACGATGATCTTGCCCTCTTCCATGACAGCCTGAGCTTTGTAAAATCATGTTCGATTCAAAGTCTTGCGGACATTTTTTTGCTTTCTTATTTAGGGCTACTTATGACTTCTTTTGGTATTACCATAATGTATTGATGAGGCATAGAAAGTTGAGAGAATTACTATTTCTCTTATTGTAATAATGATGAGAGGGAATTACATGTCACATGAGCTGCCGTTGTCCGAATGCAGGAAGATAATGAAGGGTGAAAAATTATGTGCATAATTCTGAGACGAATATTAGCAAGGAGTCTTGTTCTTATTGTCCTGCCACAAAGGATGAATGGATGAGGATGTTACGTACCATTCGAGCATTTTAACGGGGGGTTATTAACTTGAGTAAATATATGTACACACTTATTGTGAATATGAATTGTGGACGTGTTGAACCACACATACTCTTGAATCTCCTTTTCGATGATTCTCTAATTGACAGACTCATTGGTAGGCTCGCCATGAACAACGTTTTCGCTTTTGTCTTCCGATGACGACTCACTCAACAGACAAGGCACATGGACACTTTGGACAGGTGATGCATCTCCCCTATATCACACTATACAGCTGCACAGATTATCCACATATTATTTTTTTTAAAAAAATAATAATACTTTTGCAATGGATTTCGTGGATGCTGCACTCTCCACATCCCGTCAACCATACCATTTTCATTGCAAGAATTAAAAATGAAAAGTGTGACTTTTATACCCTCCATCTCCCTCCACACACAAACAGAGATTTCTCGACATTGCACATGATAGTACCTTTGCAGTAATAAATGTTATTCATCCGCCCATTTGAATATAAATATGAATATCTTAAGACAATAACTTGCTAACTTTTCCGTTCTCTCTCTCTCTCTCTCTACTGATCCCCCTCCCCCATCTTTATGTGTGTCGTCTGTTGTTTGTGTGTGTGTACTCAAGTGTGAACGAGTCAAAAGGGACAAGTTTACCGTTAACTTTTTTGTCTCACATTTTTAATACTCATCCACAAACATACACAATATTAATCTGAGCTCAAAGCCTATCATCAAACCGAGTAAATGCAACTTTTGTGAGCATTTTGGAACAATTACGAATGTGAAATAGACAGGACCGTTTAAATTATTTACTGCCTTGTCCTTAAAATGAAAAATGAAAATCATCATCGTAAAAAAAACTTAAGACTGTCGTATGACAAATGGAAACAAAAGTAAAAAGTTTGTGAACGTAAACCAAGAAGCTGAGCCAAGAAGACGGCTTTCCAGATCAAAGTGAAATAAGTTATGACTGCATTATGATATTCTCTCCTCACTTTCCATTTTCCGACCCAATTTTTAATTCGCATGTAAATTGTGTGCTCATGGGTCTTTTTTTAAAGTCCATCAAGATGTCAGAGGAGGAGGTTTTTTAATTTATTGTACTCATGAGATTTCCCTAGAGTGGAGTGGAGAGTGTTTTGTAGTGGAATTGTGGCGTAGGGGGTAGGAAAGTGTGTAAACAGAGTGGGAGTCTGACTGGCCAGGAGTTACAAAACAAAAGTTGATAATATCCTCCGTTGTAATCTCCTTCTTTTTCTCTTGCCTCATAAATACCATTTAATACTGCACTTATCAAAACATCATGCTAATCAGACTGCGTGTATAAACAGAGATACTGTCCACTGTACACCATGTAAGGGACACACCATGTATCTTCTTCAAAAATATATTAAGGATCCAATGAAACAGGGCTTGTATGGTCTGTAGGCACACACACACACACACACACACAACTGACGGGACCATTTAACCACACGTTATTAACTTCAACTAACTAATATTATCTAACTATGGTTGACCATTAAAGTGAGGAGAGCTATTATACAATCACAAAAATTGGGACTCTGTCTGGGCCTACAATTACCTCTCTCCATCTTTCTCCCATCACACAACAGTAATGCGTGTGTCTGCACCCAAATGACATGCCATATCCAAGATGGAATTTAAACACAAAAAATGTTGAGCGTCGTCACATGGATGACAACATTTTTGTACAGTGGAACAAAATGTAAATTTAAATCATACATCTTTGTCAGAGGATGATGATGTGTAGTGGAAGGTAGGGAACCTAATTGCTCTGTAACATGCGACCCTGTTTTTGCCATTTCACTCAAATTCTTCTTGAGTTGACCACCGTGTTAAAATGAGTCACAGTCAAAACAAAGTTGGAGGATATACCCTTGTGTCCCTCTCTAAATAATGGATATTGTGGTGGTGGTATTGACATCTCAGAGGAACAACGAACGTTCCATGGAAATTATTATTACAAAGTATGCAACACAAATCATATGAACCATTTTTTGTCATCCCAAGCAAGGATTCTACGGATACTATGACTAAAAAATGAACTGCACTAAAAGTGTGTGATCCCATGTTCATGTCCTTCTTCATAAATCAGTTTGTGTTCAAAAAAATAGATAACAGAGTTGAGTTTAATGAGGATTTCATTGAGAGAGTGAGAACATTAGTGTCAAGAGAAAACTACACAGATACAGTTCACAGTGGATGTTTGTGAGTGTGTGTGTGTGTGTGTGATGTAAGGTTTAATTGTTAAAGGTAAAAGTATTTAGGGATTACGCTTCCTCATTCCGGATCCTTCATTCTCTCACTGCAAAATAAGAAAGTTTTTATTTTAAAAAAATCATTTACTCTCAAAGGATCTCTCTAATCACCCCTGTGACCAAGATGATATGGTTAATCTGATTAGGATCCCTCAAACTTTTGTGTACAGATCAAACTATTTTTTCACACAACAATTTAGAGAGGGGAGAGAATCGTGGTTAGTAGAAAGCTTGAGCTTTGAAAAGTTATTAAGAAGGGAGGAGGGAAATCGTGGTAAAACTATTTAATAGTCTTTGGCTAAACACACAGAAAAACATTGTAAACTGACTACAGGTTAAATATAATTTTGAAAATGGAATTAAAAATGTTGTGTCCATTAAGAATAAATAGGTAGTCATTACTTGTGGTTTAACTCGTAAACATTAAAGAGATCCTAAATCATTAAATCGTTCTCTGTGTAGAGCAATACTTTATGTATTATTTGTTAAGGTCAGCGAATCCCAGCTGCCAACTGAATTATGTCGTAAACGAGGAGGAGGGAGGGAGAAACAATAAAAAACCATCATGTGATTAGTTTTAATATAATAATAATACAATATTATTATAAATTAAGTCGAGCCCTTGAATCCAAGACATTTATGCTTGTTTTAATGTAAATACTCATTTTTTTTCATTTTGTAGGTATATTTTTTTTCGTGAAGACATTGCGCCAACAAACTCTTTGTCACGGGGGCCGGGCTGTCGACCAGGTCGACTTGCTTCACCAAATAATGATGGAGTATAACTTTGTACTTAAACTACAAGTCAATTCACAAATTGACTCTGTCTTTAACTCTCCACACACACTCTCGCTCTCTCTCCACCACCCATTATTTATGTACTCATTTAATATATATGAGAAAATTCAAAGTCGCGTCGTATTTAACGGTGAGTGGAGTTTATACTGTGAGAATTTTTGAATTGTGTCATAAAGGGAAAGACCTCCAACACAAAGGAATGGCGTGTTAATGTTCTGAGAGAATTCTCTGCTTTTGTTTTTTTTCAAAGCTATTTAAACTACATATTTTGATAGTATACAATATACATTATAATGTGTATTATAGAGTGAAAACATTTTATAAATAACTTAAATATCCAAACAAGTCACCTCCAATTCAATTCTCAAACTGTTGATGTACAGTAAGAAAAGAACGTAATAGACTGTAGTTGAGATTAAAGAGGGACATTATTTAAACCTTGACTCCAATTATGTAAATTGCATATTAAATCCTTATGTCAGTCAAAATATTTTTCTCTTGGTTGCCCCTTGAGAGGGAGAGAGAGATTGTTGAGATTCTGCCCGACTGGTCGCGACTACAAATAAATACTTTATTACCTTTATAAATGGATTGTGGAATGAGAAAATGGGCAATTGACTACCGTGAATTAATCGCCTGTTCGTGTTTTCACCGTCCTTAATGTTGAAACCAGTTGAAACCCATGTTTTGAGTCAAGATGTGGAACGATTTTTTTTTACATTTGAGTTTATGTACAGCAAGGTCAAATTTCCTACACTAAATTATCATCATCACCCAAATTACTTAATCAGGTAGCCATCTTTTTTATCAATGGGGTAAAAGTAAAGGGGAAGAATGATGTTCTTGTGCGATAAAAATATATTGACCAATTTTGAAAGAATTTCAAAATATTTTTTTCCTTCTTTTTCAAAACAATGTGTACTGTCAAGAGTGGACAATGAAATGTAGGGGTGTTGCGGAATTTGGAAGTATTGTATCAATTGCAGAGAGCACTGGGGGTCTCTCATCCCAATCACTGAAACAAAAGGGAAATTAATCCACAACTGAAAAGTGAAGGAGGGATTTCTTACCGGCTACAATGATGACGACAAGGATGGGCCACGCGACGAGGTGTAAAAGGAAACGTCTTTTACTCATTTTGTGAAATTATTTAGTAGATTTAGTTTCAAAGAAATGCCCTCTCCAGATGAGAAGGAAGAGGAGGGGGGATGTTGCCTCTGGTTTTTTATTCCAAAAAAACCGACTGCCAATCTGTATTAGACTGTGTTTAGTGCAGGATTCTCATGTAAAGTGCATGATCCAATTTATCTGTAAAAACAAAAAGAGAAAAATTAATTAGAGGAGACTTGTGAGGAGGAGGGAGGGAGAGACTAGAGTTGACCTCAATTAACAAATTGTAGGATGTGTATGTGTGAGAATTAACAAATTGTAAAGACATGAGAAAAAATGCTTCAATCTCTCCCTCTCAATTCCCAATTTTGTCACCTCTTAGCATTATGTACAGAGAGGGAGAGAGAGACGAGGGGTCATAATGAGCTATCTAAAGATAAAGTTTAAAAGTTTTTTCATCCTTCATTTATGCAAGAGGGAGGGGGAAAGAAGGCGTAAAGTAAATTTATAATGGAGGAAGACATTGGTAAGAGTGGAGGAGACAAAGCATATAAACTAACGACTGTCTTTCCCAGCCCATTTAATTAGGAAAAATGAGGAGGATCATGTAAATTCTGTTAGAGCAAAGTCTCTGATTTTGTAAGTCTATATAAGCCAAGAAACGATCTTGCAATCCAACGCCCTAATACACACCACAAACACTACACACACACACACACACCTCTCTTCCTCCCAGGTGAGAGCTGAGATACAAATTAAAAAGTACAAAATAATAATACGACCATTCTTATCATGTCGTCCACGGATGATGATGACCTGTACCATCATAACTTTAATGACAAAAGTGAATCTCTACCGCCACTACTCAGGACAGTATACGCAATTTGGTTGCAGATGCACCATGATAACAATTAATATGACTCAGGGTATTTATATTCTGTGATCTTTTTTCATGACATTTCTGAGTAAACTGTAAATTGTTAAATAGGCATTTTTTGGACAGCTAAAGAGCTTAATTCTCAAGGCTTCTTCTTCTTAAATTCTCTCTCATTACATCATCCGATGAGACAGACAAGTTGAATGAAACATTTTGAGAAGGTTCATAATAGCTTGTTACGCAAATCACGCAAGTAAATTCTATCTCTTAATGCAGATGCCCTTATAGCAAACCATCACAAAAAATGGGATAGGAGGTGCTTTTACTTTGTAAACCTTTTTTCGGTTGCCAACAAAGTATTATTTCACATATTATATTAATTACAATTTGTGCATTTTGTGTGTGAGTGGACTGTGACCTGCAAAAGAAATGAGCGCATATTTTAATACAAGTGTGAGGGTTTTTATAGCCTCTGCAATATAACAGTACTCGCAAAAAAAAATTTGCACACAAGTTCAGATTTAGATGGACACTTTCGTTTTTCTTGTGGGACGTCCACACACAAAGTCTTTATTTGTGTGGGGATAAATGCAGCTGAACTCACGATCTAATCAACATGTAAATAGTAATGGGATTTGAGTGTGTGTTGGGGTAATAATGGAATGTGTGAGTGAGCACCCTCCAAAGCCGTCAATGAACTAAATATACAAAGTCCAAAAAAACAAAAATAATTCCCCATTTTTGTGGTGTCTCATCAATTAGAGTATCAGGAGAAAAGATCATCATAATAACAATTTGAGAGTAAATTCTCTTTGTATGTGTCAGAGAGGATATTTAAAGATTTGGAAGATACAAGAGGGACAAAATGGAGACATTAGATTTTAGTATGATTCAACCACTTTGGAGTTAAACAGTTTGTAATGGGGAGGAGTGTGGGAAAGTGGACTGTGGAGTCTGTCAGAGCCATAATTGTGATTGCAAAGGATTTAATTTTTGTGTGATTGAGCTAAAGGTTGGAAAGGATGATGATGATGTCTCTCTGCCTCAAATGTCTGTCTTAAATAATACAAATGTCTTTCACACACACAGTGGTTGCCACTCATGTCTCAAAATCAAAATATGGATTAAACGTCCGTTCACAAAATTACAAATGACGGGGGAGGGGAGAAACGAAAATGTTTGAGATTCCTTGACTCTAGTGGTTTCCCATTTCACAAAATACAGAGACGGAAAGTGTTACGAGGCAGAAGAAGAAGAAGAATGTGTGTGTCGGGCTTATCATTTATTATGTTTTTCTACCTTACATTAAGTATACAATAGTCATCATCTTCAATACCTTCATGGATGAATGAAGGAGGGGACAATTATCTCCCCTCCATTACATTATTAAACTGAAGTGAGTGGAATGAGGCAGTAGCCTCAAAAACGTTGAAATTGCATTGTAAATATAGGCAACGACGAGAGGAGGAGGTATAAATCATGCAATTTTGTGGGATGTTGGTCTCACAAATAAATTCAGTCAAAGCCCCTCACAGAGAGAGACAGAGTCTCATTCGAATAATATTATGATTTTAATGCTCCACTGAAAATCCATTTGTTGATCTTGAAATGTGTGTCTGCCTTTCAAAAGGGGAAATGAAAAAGAGTTACTCATAAAATCTACCTGAAAACTTGAGAGGAAAAAAAGGAGAGTGACTGTAATCAGCTGATTGTTTGTTGAAGTAACGAAGGATGGATCATCCGTATTTAGTAAATTCATTAGTCTTTTTCTGAACGAAATTAGTTTTGATACATATATAGTTAGTCGGAGGAATGCAAGGCTGTTTGGAGGATCCCTCTACAATAATAATAATAATCAAATTTTACAAGCTGGACCTCTTCCAATCCAGACGATGGAATGGATCTGATGAGGATGTAAAAAAACAATGCATTGTTTTGTACTCCTTGTGCAAATTACACACATCATTTAAAATGAATCATTTTGAAATGAATGCAAGTGTCTGTAATTTTCAGAGTGTTTTGATATGACTCTTGCAACAGTCAATTGTTTTTTTTCCATAAAGATTTGCTCCAGGAAAGAAATACATAAGGATCCAAGTCGTGAGTCTCCTTTCTGTTGTTGCATGCCCAACTTTTTTTGTATGTGTTTCTTATGTGTGTGTTACTGTGTTGAGAGAGAGAGACTGGCTGTCATCATAAATTCCAGCTTTCCAAAACTTTTTTTGCATTGAGTACATTGGCAGAATTATTCTTCTGAGTGTGCTTTTAGGTGAGTGTGAAAATGCTTTTAATTTACAGTACTTGAGAATTTTTGAAATATCTCAGAGGATCATAATGACCGACAGACTTTTTCTGTCTTCAATTTTTTTTGAGGAGAAACGATGAGATTCGTCAAAGAACAAAGTAAAGGAATAATACAAATGATCAAAATAATGTGTCAAGTAAAAACAGATAATTTCCTTGCCCTCCATGATTTAACCTTGAGTGTTGGAGTCTGTCAGAGGAGGAATCTACACTCAAAAGTGAATGTCAATTTGGAAAATAAATAAATTGAAATTATTGGATTTTGAACCATTCTGCATGGCTCGTAAAATACTCTCATGAACAAACAACAACCAAAAATTCGAAAGGCGAATCTCTACTAGAGATTCTCTACCAATTTTTTACAAGGAACAAAATATGTTATGTACATATCAAGATTATTTTGGACTAATGGAAGATACTCGATCATCATTTGTTCCTTTTTGTCTTATTTGAGACGAAGATTGTGAATTATTTCAGAAAAAACAATAATGCAAACGTCATGTAGGTACATACATGATTAAAAAAATAAAAGCCAAAATTTCCTCGTGAGTCGATATATCAGCAAAATCATAACAGTGTGGAAGTACATTATAGTTAAAAGTTGGGGAACTTGGACTTGAAAAGCCAAAAACAAGCCAATCTTGTACGATCTAAAATCCCTGCCTAATCTCTCTCTCTTGTAGTTCAATGTCAATACCATTTTCGCCCCTCCATTTACGTTGATTAGGGAACGATGGGTAAGATGATCAAAAGCACCATTGATGAGATGGAAATTTGAGGAAAAATCATCTCTCAATTGTCGATGCCAATTTTCTACTTTCTAACCCCTCCTCCTCCCCCACCTGTTTTTAAAAGAGGAGGAATCTGTCTAATTCATGACGATCCCATCCACACAGATCTAATTATGTATGTGTGCACTTGGTCCATCAGAACAACTCATCTGTATGGAAATCCTGAACTACAAAACGAGGAGATATGAAAAATGGAAGGGGAGAATTGTAATAAAGGAGTAGGTACAGCCATAATGATTAATTATACTCATCTGAGTTTAATTAAAAATTATTTTTTTGATTACCAGATGAATGGAGATGCTCCAATACACAAGTCTCTGTTCAAAAATATACGACATTTCTCCCTCCCCCCACACACACGTCATCTTTATACTGATTAGTAAATGTAGACTACTGATAATGTTGTACGCACGGCTTGAGCTGTGTGTGTGTGTATCCTATATTTAATTCCTTGACTATTTTCCTTGTCATTAAATATGCACACAGAAAGAAGAAGAATGGATCAGTCAACGAAGACGAAAGCTTACGCAGAGATTCTCGAGAGAGAGGATGCGTCTGATTTTCTTTACAACTTGGCCTCATTTTCAATTTTTTTAACGATCGCCCAAGGACCTCAGAGAGTGATTTCAATGTCGGCTACAGCCTCCGTCCACCGTTGCATTATCTGGGATTACTATCAAAAATGATGTTACATTGCACATGGATGCAATGCACGTACTTTTGAGAAGATACAACAACCACCTCCTCATCCTCATCCTCCCTTGACTTCCCCATCAAGAGAAGCAAAAAAATAATAAAAGACTTCCCTTTGGCTTCCCCTCCCAGCCACTCTTTCTTTCTCTTTCATCGGAAGCTGCAAATCACGGGAGACGATGTGAACTTGTCGAATTCTCAAAACTCGAGTCTCAAACTCTCATCTATCCATTTTATTATCACGTGGATTCCGCAATGGGAACAACGCAGAGAGTAGATTTATGTAGGAAAAAGCATAGTGGAAGAGGATGCTCAATTATTGTACCTTGTTATCTTTGGAAAGGTGCATCCCTTATTGAAATCCACTAAAATACATGGAAATAAGTGGAAAGGATGCATCGAGGTAGTGCAAAGGAAAAATATGGATGGATTTAAACTTGAGCCACAGATCTGTAATCTGGGATATGGAGATGCACTTGGAATTCAAATGGTGGTTAGTGTGTTGGGGCTGTGGCATTTAAGTAATTGTGGGGGTAAGCACAATTTAACTGACTCTCTGGATGGAATCACACTTGTTAGTTCGGCTACATGATTTTCCCACTTGCTTGTGCTTGTGTGTTTTCTTCCTTTATTATAACGCATAACTTGTAAATATTTTAATGGTCTCTTCCTCCACAAAATAACTCAACTGGAATGGGAAAAGCAAGGAGAGATTAAGAATACACAAAAAAATGAATGGAATTTTATGCTATTGTTCACTCATCTTTTTTCCTTGTTTCTTGCAAATGCAGTTTTTGTTTAAAATTTGTATGGCTGTACAAAAACACAAAATGTGAAAAAATGTGAAATTACTAATGTACAGTAAACTGAAGTGTAATTATATTCGTAATTAAAAATCGGAAATATATATTGCATTTATGCTTTTAGAGTCAAAATATATCCTCCTTCTATTCATTGGCTGTCTACAAATTCATTCTACCTAATAAAAAAATTTGAAAATAAGAGCAACAAAATTGCAAGACTTGCTGTGCTTATGAGATAACTTGTAATTATTTTGTCATCTTTGTATTAAAAATAATTGTGGACTACTCGAAATCTGCTCCTGTGTGGAATAAGTGAGAGGATTGCTACACATTTTTTTTCATATCAAAATTCTTGGTCTACAAGCAAAGCTTCTCCTACGAATCTTTCTCTCGAAACTCTGAGAAGAGCCAAATAATCCAAAGCATTTTTTGTGTTCTTGTGAGAGCCATATAACATTATTATTTGTGTTTATAAGGATAAAAAACTGTTATGAAAAGAAGAGCACACTCTTGCGTCAATGCGTGTGTGTCTGAGAGTGAGTAGAAGGGAAAGAATGGCTGATGGGGTGTCGTAAAAGTTTATGCTGTGTTGGGCCAGAAAATTGTTAAAGCCGGTCACTAACTACTCCAACAACAAGACAAGCCACACACAACAAGGAAATGACAAAACATGTCTTCCTTGCGGATATCTACAATAATATGATTTTAACCAGATCCCTCTCTCAAAGAGTATATTCTCTCTCTCTCTCTCTTCTCTTGTCATTATGATTCTCAGAGAAGATTCTGCAATGCCTCATATTTCTGCGAGAGTGAGAGTGTGTGTGTCAGTGTATAGCACACTTTTGCCAGAGATGATGTTTTTTTGACGGGGCCACACGCAGGAGAGACGAGACAGAGAGAGAACCTGAAGGGTGGGGACGATGGGAAATTAAAGAATGAAGAAGAAAAAAAAACAATTACATTTATACAACTTTAATAATAGTGGGCTAAGCTGAGCTGCAAATAATAGTTTACACAATGCATAATCAACGTTCTGCAATCTTTGGAAGCAGCAGCAGCAGAATATCCCAGAAATGAAGGAAAAAAGAATTGTATGTAAAATTAAATTTAATGTACGACTATTTGTCTGTGTATAATTCAAGCTGGCGTTAAATAGGGGAAAAAACAACAACGTAACCTGTATTTTGGAAATCTTCTACTCCAATTGAACTCTAATGAAGCAGTTTTTGGTTCACACAGTTTTCTTTTCTCTCCTGTGTGTGTGTCCAATTTTAGCATCTCAAAATAATGAGCTGTCGATTAGAGCCTTAAGCAATTCTTTTTTACAACTCTATAATATCCTCCTTTTTTCATTCACAAATGATGACAGTGGAAGAAGAAGGGAAAATGGAATGCATTTCTTTAAAATTTATTGTAACTCAGAGTAGCACAATACAGATAGAAGAGTGGAGTTGAGGGGTGCAGTTGTATCCTATTATTCATATTTAACATTTTGAAACTGTGTAAATTTATACAATTTTCTCATAATTAGAATGACACTAATTAAATTCTCTCTCCTTTGAGCCCACGGGCTCAAATAAGAATCGTTTCTGTTTCTTCTCTGCCGTGGAATTCATCAAAAAATGGCAGAGAGAATGATGAGGAAATTGGGAGATGAAAAAAAGTTGTAAGAAATTTGAGGGACATGGGAAAGAAGAGGGAGAGTGAGTGTTGAGATGATATTGCATGGATTATGGATTTCTTCAGTTAATTACACAGCCCCAAAATTGGCAAGGGTTGATTTAGACAAAAAAAATCCCACCTCTCATCATGCATGAGAGGATGACTCAGTTTAGATTTACATGGACTGTCCACTAAATAATGACTCACTTAAACATCTTTGTTATTGTTGCTGTTTGGGGCAATGTTGAGCATGTCCAAGTGGAACATATTTTAATTTTCGGAAAAGTTAATCCACTTATTGCAAACTGTGGTTCCTTCGAGTCTGATGGAAATTTTCTCATTATATAAGACCATATATCAGTTGGTGTTGATGAAATGCAAATTAACGGTCCATCCTAAGGAGAGGACAATTCTTTTTGAAGAGTTGATTAATTCCTTTCACTCAGAAGTACATAACTAGAGAGACAAAGATTTGAGAACTTTGTCCTCTTTGTTGTTGTTGTTGACTTCGAACCTAGTCCAATGAATTTCAGAGTAGAGCATCTTGAATCCATAATTTTGTTTTTGTTATTGTATGTCCATTTCAAAATTGACTCCTTTTTTAAACTAATCATCTCTTCTCTTAGCCAGTGTCGGCGTCCTCCTTGTAATGTTCACAAATTACAATGTAATTCCCTGACCAGCTCAAATGAGTAACAAGATGTGGTTTTTGTGCATGCACGTTACTCACACAGATTTACAAAGTTAATTTAGTACTGCATAATGGGATTTTTTAGGGGAATGAATACAGGGAAATATGTAAGGCTATTTCAATTATTATTACAACTTTGATCTCATTCCATGATTCCCCGTCTTATTTGAATAAATCTCTTGTATAATCAGATGATGACACGAACCAATTCCTGTTTTTTTAAAAAATTGTTTTGTAACAAATATTTACGTCATTCATCATCAGAATGACAACCAACTCGTTGTTCCATTACATTATTAATAAACACTCCTCGCTTTTTCTCATTTTGCATGGAACTATGACGGTGTGACGTAGACCCATGTAGTCAAAGTGGGTAAGCATGTAGGAATGTACAAAAGGGAAATTACAGACAACTTCATTTTACAAAGTTGAAAAAAACACTCTCAGTTTCACCCTCCCAATTTAAATATAGACAGAAAATTACATAGAACATGAGTCTTGCACATGGACAACGGAGAGAGGATTTTACTCATCAAATAATTAAATATCCATCTTTGAGAGAGAGACACACACACAGCCTGCAGATGCAATTTTGATGTATTGCATGCATAAACGTGTGGAAACAGGATGATGATTTTAATTTTTCTTCTTCTCCGTCCAGTCTGCACATCACACACACATACACACACACAAAAATGCAAGTAGTCCAAGTCTAAAACTTCAATGTGAAGGTCACTCTGCTGCCCAGCCCGTCTCTTCCCTCGTCTCGTCTCTCTCAAACTGATGATTACAGCCACCTTCGAAAACTCGATAATTTTTTAAGTACCTACAAATTTTCCTCCTCCTCCTTCCTACAATCCCCAGGAACAAAGAAAAAGGAAAGTGATGCGCATTTTGTATTATCGATGCATCCCATTTAGATCACGCTAGTCTAAAATAATTAAGTATGGTCAATAAATTATTACAAAGACTCATCTCAACCCCACATCGCCTCAAGAAAAGAAGAAGTCAAAAAGTCGTCCTCGGACACACACCACAAGAACAAAAAAAACTTACTCTGTTTTTAGAGGCAATTAAAAAAAATTATATTTGAATCTGCCATTTTAATGGTTATTAAAATTGCTCCGAGCTGTTTGATGCTTCATGTAAGAGATGAAATTATGATTTTTGTATTCATCTTCTCATTTATTTGCAATACAATAGTTGCTAGGCTGGGCCATCCCTACCATTTTAAATGGGATTGAGAGAGTCAACAAGAAGAGTTAAAAATGGATCGGAAAAAATGGTCTGAATAACAATAAATAAGAAGCGTGGAAAATAGAAATCCATTGTGTGTGTGTGTGTGTTTTGAGAGGTGTTGGGCTGGGTGGTTTCCACATTAACTCGTTAAAGTAGTAAAACAATAATTTTGATCACGATTTACGACGACTGTCCAAAATGACTCCCCTCTCTATCTCTGCCTCTGTCGAAGAAAGTCAATTTTGAATGGATGTAAATAACTTTGGTGGGGTACTCTCCTAAACTTTATTGTACTTAGTCAAAGTGTACGTGTACACAACAAAGTATCTTGGACGACGCTTTTGTTGGTAAAAGGAAGGAAGCGGCGAACGGAAAGAGAGAGAGAGAGAGAGAAACAACAATGAAGAGCAAAAGTGAGTTGGATGTTATAGCGTGTGCAGAAAACTTGTTTCTTCTCTTGATTATCCAATAATCTTCACTTTCAAGGATAGTTAATATGGGCGATGAGTGGACTGCCTCCCTATATCCGAGCAAAAGTACATATACACATGATGTACTCTAAATTGGTGGATATTCCTAATGTTTCCCTCTTATCATCTGTTGACTGTTGTGTGTGTAGGAAATGCGAAATGCGTTTACATGCATACAATCGACTGCAGAAAGAGTGAAGGGATTTTGTGAACAGTGGCAGGGATGTTATACGCCTAACTCTCAGTTTCACACACACACAGCCAAACAGGTAAAGTACATGAGGATGGTGCTGTACCAATGTGAATGTTGGTGTGTGTAGAATAAATGAGATAAAAATTGAATTGCATTAATATAAACTGAGGTAAATGCTCACTGGTTGTGACGATGAATTATGACTTTGATTCCATGACCCTTTCCTACCTACTTACACACAAACACTCACACAGACATCTTGTCTCTCTCCCTGTCACACACACACATACTAGTAGACATTCATAATGACGCGGATCCCCTCTCAACCCAACACAGCACAACAAACTCACTTTCATTCTCATCTTTCCCTACAGTAACCAGACACGTCCATTCTCTTGCTGCTCTTTGCTCAGGTATCCCACCAACTCTTTCCACCTATCTCGAACATTTGTGCAAACTTGTTGCCCATCTTAAGTCAAAAAGGATGAGGCTGAACAAAAAGGATAGACATCCTTCCTCTTGTATTGTATTTTGTTTAGTGTATTGACGCTCATCATCAAGTCTCATAAAAATACTGTATTGATGCCCCTCACACAATTCCGTGTTGAAGGAAATAAGTGGAAAAATTCACTCTTCCCTCTCTCGAGAGAGGAGATCTCCTCTCTTTTACATTCTATTCCCCCCATTATCTACATTTTTTGTAAATTTAAAAAAATGCTTTAAAGAATCCTCGTGTTGGACTGAGAAAAAAATGCTTTGTAATCTGATGAGAAGGGAGAGGGGGAGCACTTTAAGAAATTCTCAATAAACGAACCATATTGCATTTAGATGACTACCGTAATTCTCACACTAACCAGATCATTAATAAGTATCTTTAATCTCGTGGAAAGAAATCGCCAATTAATAATAATGTGAGATTTGAATTCCTATTCGTTTCCTCCCCTCAACATGGTTCTTTGAGAGAGAAAATCAAAGGGACTGTATGTATTACACCGGCAAGTCATTAGAAAAAAGTAAAGGCATCTCTCGTCACAAATACGGTATGTGTAATATTATGGGACTCTGAACAACAAGTGCATCCTCACGCAACAAATTATTTCTACAATATTACAACAATAACAAGACACAAGGTGTGTGTGTGTGTGGAGGAACGGAAGGAAACAACAATATATTCCAATAAACTTTCCTTCCAATAAAGTACACAGTGTCTACTTTCATTTTAACTGTATGTCTTGCTGTTGGTTGCAGTTTCATTTCCATATTCCTCCCCTCCACTGCATACCTATACGACGACGACGATGATGATGATGGTGTGTGTGTGTTTGTGAGTGGAAGTTTACTTATGACTTCACTCGAGGCACACACACATCGTGATAATGACACGCCAAAAAATTAAGACGCAAGTGGAGGCTCCAACTCTTTGTTTTTCTTCACATCAAGACACAAACAGACACATTGGATTTTGTCCTCCCAACCACCAACAAACTTTTGCTCAAAAAATTGCAAATGGGGATAGCCAATAGCATAGAAATGATTGGGTTGAGGGTGCTCGTTTGTGGGCACAAAAGGAGCATTTTAATTCCACTTTTAAATGTAAATTAGTTGTGAGTTGCATGATGGGTGATAAATTTTGAGAGAATTTATCATTTTTATTTGTTTACAAATTAAGCTCGTTATTCTTGTTGGGAGTGAGTGTGTGTGTATGTGTGTGTGGTACACTACATAACACATTATTTAATAAGTTGCAAAGGGAAGAGAGGGCAGGGAGAAAATTTCTACTGTAATTTTTTCCACATTTTTATATTTCTTCTTCCTCCTGGCAGACTTCCACGCTTTCTACGCTCATAAATTTATTTAGGCAAATTTTTCCCAACCACACAAGAATTCCTGGGCTAAATAATTCCTCTGTCTCCTCTCATCTGCTCTTCTCTCCTGTAGGTGAATATATCGATTAATTTTGGTTTCTTTCTTTTGTTCCTCATTTAGTCTGAACCATGAAAAAAGAGGCATTACAAAAATTTAAAGAAGAATCTGATTTGTGTGATTTACTAAATGAATCCATGAATTCTGGTCAAACTTTTACTCTCGTTAAATTCTATTTTGGGATAAAAAGAGACAACCAAGAAAGAGACAAGGGGCAATTTGGAATGAATGCACACGCTAATCAAGTTGCCTTTTTATTAAATAACAATTAAGAAAGTATTTTATAATAAATTAAATCAACATGCTCGACAGACTTGCCGATTTAAATTTAGCATGAAAAGAATCACTGTACAAAGATTGAGCAAAATGTGAAAGAGAGGTGCAGAATAATTAAGTACGATGAGCAGAGAGTGCAGTCAAGAAAAAAGAGAACTTTGTACTCTGAATTGAAGAAAAGCATCTCTTTCTCTCTATGTACAGAATGCATAACACAGAAAGAGATGCACAGAATGCAAAAGAGAGAATTGGGATATACAAAATTAGAAACTTTGAGCGTTCATATTCGCAACATACTATTAATTTCTTCTTCTTCTTCTCTACTTGACCATTTTCAGATAGAAAAACCTCTGGATTTTCTCCCTTTATATGACTAGGAAAAAAGGATTTCTTACCCTATGAGTAGTGTGTCAAGCGCTGATACACGTCCGAGCTCCCACAGTAAATTTTGACAAAAACTGATCCGATTATTTTTGAAGACAGTCAATGAAGAGTTCACACAAAAATCCTCTTTCACAAAAAAAATATTTTGGATTCACTGCAGAAATGTGTGTCGGTGGAATGTGGTATCTCAATAAAAATCCAATAATATCGAATGATGGACACACACTACAAAGTAGAAAAGGTCAGTAAAAATTTTTAGTGGACAATAAGCTTGGATTTTGATGATGGTGGACGGTGAAGATAAAAAACTGAAGGAATGGATGAGGAACACTTGCTGCTGGTCTTGCTGCGGAGCTCACGACGTTGTCCTGTTCTTTCTCGTACGCACTCAACTGAATTAATCGTCTTGGTGGTGGTAAGGTAACAGGTAAAGTGAGTGAGGAGTTGGTGGGAAGTGGAGAGAGAGAGGGAAGGTGGATCGTGGCACTCACTCCACGTTTCTTTTCTACACTCTCTTACCAATTTCACACACACCAACTTTGCGCATGCAGATTTACACACACACACAAATAACCAATATCTTTTTACGCTGGCCGAATCTTGGGAGAATTTTTTGAGAGTCCCTTCTGTCCAGTTTTGACCCACACCCAGATTCTCACAGGTAGAAGAAGGAGCTCCAAATTTTTTGGGTAGTCGCTTGAATCACAATTAAGAGGATTTTTTAAGATTTAAAAACTTGACGAAGGAAAATATTTTTTAGCCTACACACGTTGACAGTTGTGTGTGAGCTGAGTCCAAGTTCCTCCCGTACTCACGGAAATGGAAGGTTATTGTCGAGACAGAGTCACACACAGAGGAAAATGACGTCGGAAAATTTGAGTTGAAATCACGAGTGACGATCAGAAAAAGTTATGTTGGGGCTATAACGGCGATGTTGTACAGACACACACAGAGATAGGAGAGAGGATGAGAACCAGGTAAATAGGTCCTCCCCTCCTCGCACGCCTGAAAACGAACTTGGGAGTAATAATTTTCAATATCAAATCAGATGTTTCTTTTTTAACATGAAAATGTTGAAAATGTCAGGTGGTCGAATGATTGCTTGTCCTCAACAAAAAGTCAACAAGACAATGGGAGGAAAGTGAATTCAGTCCAGGATATTTTCAATTAGTCCACTGATTTGTCCTAGACAAGAGTGAATTATGGATTTTGAAATTGTAGTAGTCCACTATCAAAACCCCCCTTAGAGTAATAACTTTTTTGCCGTGGTCACTGAAACACAGAAGAAAAGAGACAGGAAAGATGAGTTTGTGAATGAAGGCTTGTTTAAAAGGAGCTGCACTGAAAGTGTGACTGGGTTGAGTTGTTCATGAAAATGATATGAATATATTTTTGATGATGTTGTGTCCCCGAGGCAAAAAAGAAGAAGAGTGTTCAGTTGGATAGTAACGTTTCTCGGTCGCCATGCACCACAAGACTGGCTGAATATAAAACGGCGTGAGTAGGGGATACCTTCGTCTTTTTCCCTTGTCTGTCATCCAACCAGATATGCATCCTCATGTATTCTAAATACGAATGGAATCACATCTCAAGGGTTTTTCTTTTTCCTTTCCGCACCCTCATTCTTTCAACAATCCTCTTGAGGAGTCTCTCCTCCTCCGCCATCCTACATCATCATCCTCATCCACAGTTATATATAGATTGTTCCTCCATCCCAACTTACTTTTTTAAAGTTGACTTTTAGCTTCGCTTTCAATTCATCCCCCGTCATAATGGCATAATGGCATAGTGGCATAG
>WJFB01000062.1:59161-118590 GCA_009870185.1 Pygmarrhopalites habei
CCCCCCCCCCCCCCCCCCACAGTAAATGTCGACTGTAAGAATGTTGTCGTGAACAAAGACTGCAATTCGATCCGATCAGTACATAGACAGTGCACTCTATTCTAGGCTAATCCGTCTTTAAATAACAAACAATGAAAGTTTTAACAATGAAAAATCTTTCATGCTCGAAATGGTATAGAGACTCCGTGTCCTCTCTCGTCCTTTTTATTCCTACCCTCGCACACAACCCATCTTTGTCTCCGTCTCTCTTGATCAATTTTATTGATGAGTCCGTCCGGAATGATGGATGTGCCTTATTTTGCAATATTTCACCTAATCCATAATTCCGTCGTTAGTAGAATTAATTAAAAATCAAATTAGTTTTTGATTCGTCAAAATGAACTTGCAGTTAAACCTGTCTTTCGTCTAAAATGAGTTTAGCTCAAGCCAACATGTCAACAGTTCAGAAAGTATACAGAGTGGAAAAGAATTTTTTGTGTACGTACGGTGAAAAATGAAATGTCAATGATGAAAGAGAGGATTGGCAATTAAATTATTAAAACTGTCTGACGACTGTGAAAAAAATTAGTACTAGTGTCTAGTATCATGGGAGCAGAGTACATATGATTGTAATAAAAATATGACGATGGTTAAAGAAGCCAATCAAGTCATCAATCAGCTCCATGCATGCTTCTATACACACAGAGTACAGAGTACACAGAAATGTGTACAAGGATTGGTATTTACAAGGGAGCTTTACTATTACTATCCATTTTATCTGATTTTTTGGTGAGAATTTAAAGGTTGTACACATGCATTAAAATTGCAATTGCAAGTACTCACGCACGTTTATCTCATCCATCAATACAACAACAAAGTGTACAAAGTGCCCATAATACACACTCTTGTATTTTGATTCTTGAGGTGTTTTCGTGTAATTATACAGTCTCTACTCCTGTTTGTCAATCCACAAGAGTATTTTCTACACACACACAAACTCACATTGCATTTTCTTGACGTTCTGCAGTCACTCAGAACAGAACAAGGATTTTGTACAATATGTTCACGTATGAACACAGACACATTAAATATTTTCTTTTGAGAAAAAGTGTATATTTGAAGCACACACTTGACGAGAGGAAATATGATGTGACTGTTTTGTTCTTGTCTTGCATTCTTTGGGGAAAAGACGAGGGAAAAAAATATGAGCAAGAGCAGAGAGCCAAAAAGACGAGTGTCCATATGTCAATGTGTACTATTATTCAACCAAGGGTCAACTTTTCTACATATCTGTGGACTCTGTTGGCCATGACTATTCACTTTATCATGTGGGCAATCCTTATTACGTAACCCCAGCAATCCTTTGCCTCAACTTTACCTACACAGTAAAAGAAGGAGAGTTAAAACTAGGAATTTTTTTTGTAACAATAACACAACAGTCGTAAATGTTGAGAGCACAGAGAAAAATGAGGAGAGAGAGAAACTAATATGCATGGATCCTATTGTGTGTGGATGAGAGAAGGGGAGAGAGAGAGAGGAAAAAATAGACAAAAATCTGTGGAAATAGTAAGGAATAAAAATGAGTTGGTTCCATGTAATGTCAGGATACCCCTCCACAATATTTTGTGCATGCGGTCTATCCTACACCCACATAAATACTATGCAGTAATATTTCAAATGGTTTTTTGTGTACGTGTTTGTGTGCTGACTACTGCTGTGCAATTGTAGCAAAAGTGAAGCAGTCAAAATAAGACAAAAATAACAGAAACCACCAACAAAAGCCTCAGAGCAAGAGTGACTGTGTGTGAGGGGAAGGAGGGAGGGAGAAAAACAGATTATGATTATTATTCTCCATTAAATATTACGTTAGAGCCAGGATACTTTAATGCGTAACCACACGTGTTACAAAAATGAAAAATACAGAGAGTGAGTGCGTTGCAAATCAATTCATCACCTCCATGATTAGTCTAAGACTAAAGACACTCCATTCGATTTACTTCCAAAGTTTTCTTTCATTCCGAGCTGTCTTGTCTCGTCTAGTCCAAGACGAGAGTGTGTCTCTTGTACATCAACTGAAGTGAAACAATATAATAAGTATTGTTGTTGTGTGTGTAGTAAGCTCATCGTCTTCATTGCAGTTTGATGCTTAGCCCATTTAGTATTAGTGTTGTTATTATCATACTTTTGCATATTATTGCACAACCAGTCTTCTTATACTTCAACAGAGCAGTACTGCATTTTTCTCCTATCACATGCCAAATATAAATATAGATACAGTTCAAATTACACTATGCATGGATACGTTAAGCACGGATCTTTACCATCCACCATTTCAGATCCCAACACATTATGGGACGTGTGTGTGTGCAGTCAGTCAACAATGCCATGTACAGCACAATGTACAATGCACTATTGATGTGAATCACGTTTTACTTTGACAATTTAAAAGGGTCGATTGCAACAACAACGAGTCGTAATTATAATCTTTTGGCTTTTGGCTGGTTACGGGGTGACCAATCCGACACCCCCTCAGTATCAATCACTCTTCAAGAAAACAACGTGGCAGTGGACATCTCCATATTTTCGGGTATGGCCAAACAAATCGAACATTACTTTGTTCCCCAGAGACTCGTATTTGTACTAATTTAAAACTGAGAAATAAAAAATTAGGGGTGCCTGGGAGGGGAAAATAACTGTTGCAAATTAAAATTCAATGTTCGAATGACCTTGCCATTTCTCAAGTGTCTGTCCAAAGTAGTATGTAATGTCGGCGCTGAAAATGGTTGAATAAATAAATAATCACTGGAACACCAAAAGAGAGAAAATCTGTCTCGGACAATATTATAATTTGGTGGTAGTAGTGTGTAAAACGGAGGCTGATACACAATTTGTTAAAATTTAACCAAACTAATTATTGAGTACAAGTAAAAATTTGGAGTGTGTGTAGACGAGAGTAATTCATGTACATATGATTTTATTTGTGGAACACATCCCTAATTGTCACTTTGTGTCTTTCTCGGGTAGGGGAATATTGGGAGGAAAAAATGAAATGTGTGTACGTACAATAAAAATAAAAATTAGTATAATTAGAGTACAAGTCTGCTAGAGACTTGATGGTGTTATTACAATTACATTCAATCAAATGCAGCCGTAATGCTTAGCCATAAAGGAGTTGAGATAGAAAAGTGTTATTGTGTTCTCAAGACTTGTACTCATATCTGCAACACACGAACTTGTATAAATCAGATCGAGGATCTACTGCACATAACTCAGTCTGGGTACAATGAAGTGGATGGAGGAGAGCAGCCCAAGTGTAACATTGGACGGCAGGAGGAACAAACAAAAATAATAATATTTATTTAGTACATACGAGTATGAGGGACAGGGAACTGTGGGTTGGGACTTAACTTTCGCACATTCGATGGTTTTGTGATTTACATTTCATTTCAGTCTGCTATTATTCGAATGTAATACGAGTGGACTTTACCATTGACATTATACCATTGACACTACATGGGATTATACACTTCTCTGTGTACTATTATAATCCCATGGCATTTAAATAATTGTTCAGCCGTCACAGGAGAATCGTTGATATTTGTCATGGGCAGGTACACAAATTAACCTGCTGCTTGGGCACACGCAAAAATTTATAATTATTAATTTTTTCCAAAGCCACAACCATACGTCTCCCTCCACACACCCCTTTCCTCCAAGGCCTCATCCACATGTCTTCAAGTCTTCCATTCATGTCTTCCATTCATATTGGAGAACTTCAGTTCTCCAATAAAAATTTGGCTGTGGGTACGTACTCAGAAATAAATCTGATTTCTACAAATTAAGTATTTACTAATGATCTGATATTTAACAGTAGCAGTTTGACAAAGATTTAATAGGTAGCAGTTTTTTTTCTTAAAAAAATTTGAAAATTTTACCATACTCGTAGGTTAGTTACACAGTTTTCTTTTCCTTTTTGTGAAAAAACTGACCAACTACATTTAATTATGTGGCCATTTTCCTCTACATTTCCCTGAGAAATAGATTTTTTAAAAGCATATGAACGAACACTGTTTGTTTCATTGTTCCCCTGAAAAAAGTTTGCCAAAAAATTAGCAAATATTTTGTTTTTAGCATTTGTTTGACCTCCCAGAAATATGAAATCATTTTAATTGTCTATAGTTCACCACTTACGCTAACACACAAAGCATGTGGGTTATTTAATACAATTCACAGCGGCGGTAGGGACGTACCTCGTCAAAAGTAGTTTGTCATAAAAATTATGTAAGGGGATAAAAAACTGTGACCACAGACTCTTGTTCTCATTTACTCGTCATTTCCCTTCACAAAAACTGCAGCCATAAAACCGACGAGTATTTACTTGAATAGTCAATCTTTTGTCTTTGAAACTTGGATCTGTAATCCTTTGTTACTTGTGTCAATAAATTGAGGAAATGAAGAGCGCAGACTTTTTCTGCTGTGTACAGTCAACCAAGAATATTTAGTATGTGAAGAGACGACAAGAGGAGAGGCACGGCGGGGCATGCCAATCTTGGTACAAGCAGGGAATTCTTGGGCACTCAATTTTGACACGGCTAGACAATAGAGACGGTGACATTTAAAACTTTAAAAATTACATCCCGTTCTCAAGTGTAAATAATCCCATATCAATGTTCTGACTGAGCATTGAGACTGGGACACCTAGTAAGGAAACCCGTCTGACTGCGTTTGACATTTAAAAATTTCATTGGGTTGCTTTCTCTAGAATTCCTGGAGAGACTCCTACAAGCCCAGTATTCTAGACGAAGGGGAAGCAATCTGTAATGATGGTTCGTTGAATATTTTCTCTCATACTTTGTCTTCCAGTCAACTTCACAAAATCCGTCGTCCCCATCATTGATAACGAAATTTTGTGGGCGTACTGTTACGTAAGGTGAAGCTGTCAAGAGTTATTTTCAGCTTCTCATTCATTTGAGAGTCCCAAGTTGAAATTCAATCAAGGGAAATCTGCAACGGTCATCAAAATGTCCGTCAATCAGAGACAGAGAGAGTCCTTGCTGCCGGTAGCTATGCAATGCCGTAATCTTGAGCCAAGAGTCATCAATGAGAATGAGCCACCGTTTTCTGACAAATTAATTGATAAATGTAGGGCCAAGTCAATATACAATCCAATGTACAGTTTCGGCTGGTAAATTTGCAACGCTGAATTTGCTCTGGTTATAATTATATGGGGAACCATGTAATTTTTCCCTTTATTCGTCAGTTGAATGATTAAGTTTTGAAAAAAAATTGGTTTATAATTTACCGTAACTTGGACATTTCACGGAGGTGTTGTGAAAACAGACAACATTATTTCGAATGACTTAATCAGGTTCACAGCTGAAAGAGAGAAAGACAGGAGACTGACTGGATTTAGGAATCTATGGCGAGTGACTCACCTGCAAAATTTTTGCAAACTCTGTCGAATATGTAGGATTTATATGTGGAAAAGGATTCGAACGGCAAAGAGGCTGGAGGAGTGTCTATGAATGGAAATGTATTTCACAAAGGAAAGGGTGTCTACCGAGTCCTGGCTCACATGTGGAATACTTACATGTATTATTCTATGTATAGGAGAATATTGGAGAAAAGACTGGAGAGAGAGAAGTTGAATCTCTCAGCCTCAGGATTTTTTTTCTTTCTTATCAACTTGCAAAGTTGAATTGTACACGTAGGAACACTTAAAGGGTTTCCCAAATTCAGGAATAACTTGAATTTTACATTTGTCTACCTATCACTATTTCACTATACCCCGAATCGTAACTTCAGTATATCTACCTACATTAAAGGTTTTCCAACTTTCTAACATTCAAAAAATATAAAAAGATTGGGAAAAATCTCTTTTTTGTGAGAAACCCCTTTGTGTGCTGTACCTCTCAACTTCCTTTCTTTCCATTTTCTTGTACTATGAATATCTGAATCTGAAACAAAATTCCATTGGTTTCCTTTTTTTCGCCTTCCATCTTGACTAGATTCCTCAAACTCCATTCCAGACTCTTGTTGGCTGCAGAATGAGATTACAACTTTTTTTACTTGTTCAAAAATACGGATATATGTAGATTGTATGCAGCGGTTAAAAGCAGAGTGCATTCAAATTAAATTGCTTTGTATTGCACGTATTATTGATTTTATCCAGTTGTCGGATTTCCTTCATTCGTACAAAGAGCAGAAATGATTTCCAGAAATCGACAACGTATTAACATAAAATTGTTTTTTCTCTTTCTAAAGAAAACAAATAGTAGTAACTAATATTTTAAAGGACTTCACAAATATTTTTCGAAACTCATTAATTAAATTGTTCCACGTTGAGTAGAGTTTATTTTTTAAACTACATGAGAAGAGTAGTAGAGTTAGCTTCTGCAGTCTACTAGAAAATTGGTTTGAATTCAATGTGAGAAATTACTCCCCTCTTTATTTAATTTTTTATTGCTTTAATAAAATTTGACGAACAATTAAAAATGGAAGTAGTGTAGGTTAGGCTTATTTGAGTTGAACTTGACCTCATTTTCATTGTGGAGTTAAATGACCACGACCAAAACTTTCGGGGTATCCTAATTTTGCCTTAATGCGTTAGATGAAATTTTGACGAATATATTTTGATCAGTAATGTAAATCATAGTTTGTCATGGGATGAAGTTCATCTTGATTAATCTGTCCATGTGTGCAAATCTGACCTTTGATTGACACAAGATGAGAAAAGACATTCTCTTCAATGAATCCATGGTACATATCCCCATTTGAACTCATTAGCTCCTTCAAAATTCATTTACGAGTGAAATTTTGATTTACCAAGAAATATTGTTTGACTTCTGTGAAAGTCCGAAAGGTTGAAAAGGTGGGTTGTGAAGGAATGGTGGGATCACACCATGATCAGTGTCTACTTGAGGTGAGACCATGTCGCTCGAGACCACGTGGAGCTCTGAAGACCAAAAGTGATGTTATCTGAGGGCCAGGCAGAAGAGTCTGAGAATGTTATCAATAATAATAATACACACACATTACATTTGATGAGGAAACACGTTTCCAGCATCCCTTCCCTCCACACACACGCAGTCCACAGTGCAGTATAATGAGGAGTAGTAGTTTATGAGGACAGTGTGTGGCATGTAGAGTTTTTTTGCAAGTTTTATCACATCATCATCTCCAATACCTAATAACTAATCACAAACAGTAGAGTATAGCCCGAGTTGACTGTGTGTGGATACACACACAGTCAACTACACCTCAAATTAATATTTTATTCTTCCTCCTTGGTTTTGTGCTTGGGCTGGCAGAATTCACGGAATGACCACAAGGGAACAATCAAGTTAAATTACACACATTTCCCATCTCGCCAACATTGACTAGACATGCAGTTTAAATGTTATGGTGGCTAGTAAAATAATCACAATTATTACATCTATTTGTTCAAGAAAGGAGAGGAGGAGGAGGGGAGGGGAAGGAGGAAAACCTGGCTCGCTCAACCTTTCAATCAAGATGAATTCATGGAGGATTTTTTGGCATTGATGGTTCATCTTTTCAGATTCAATCTTCTCTCTTACTGACGGCCGCCTCATGTAGGAAATCAAACTACATCCCTCTCTCTCTCTCTCTATTCTGTATGCTCATCATATATGAACACAACACACATTGCTCATCTGGAGATAAGATTCAAGTTAAAACTCCACAGCTTATCATCCACTCATCTTCTTCTTTCTTCTGAGGCTGAGCCTTCTCTGGAGTTTTACACTCCGCATGAGCTCAGGAAGTTAAAGAGTTCTTTTTGTTTACAACCACAACACACAATGCACATTGTAAAACTAAATTGTTGTTTAACTTTGTTTCATTCTCCCTTTTTTGTACCATCCCCAACATTACATGCAATAGTTACCCACACACACACACACATTCTGCTTTTATGAATCTCCAGTTTTTTCCACTGCACAATTTAAACTCCAAGTTTATTGCGTACAGAATTAAGTGGAGATTGTTGTTAAGGAGGAATTCAATTCTTCAATTTTCCACAAATTTTGAGAAGCCTTGCCTTACCTTGATGTCAATTTTGATGAGGGTGTCAAGCAAAGGAGATTCTCATGCTCTCACTTTCATTTTTTGTATTATATTTAGAAGTACAAAGTGTGTAAATTGATACACACACTCGTGGAGTGTGTGTGTGTGTTGTGTTGCGTGGAGTACACAACAGTCGAAGAAAGGGATACTCAAAATTTATAATGGGAATTAAGGAGGCTTTAAAGAAAAATTTTTGTTGGCGTGTGCAATCGCATTCTTCAAGATGCATCTGATATGACAGACAACCTATAAAAGAGTCTCTTCTTCTTGATTTTTTGTAGATGAGAGGAGTTAAAGATTAAATTGTACACATCCATTGATTCATTCTCTCTCTCCTTTTGTTAAGAGGCAAAAATGGACGTGTGCGGGGGGGGGGGGGGGGGATGATTGACGGGGCTCACATTGGAAAGAAGGCGAGCCGGAATGAAAATAAAAGCTGAGTTTTTCTTTCTCTCTGTTGGTCGTGTGGCTGTAAGTACTTATGTAATTGATTCTTTGGATGATTACTTTTCATCCTGAACAAATGTTAGGCAGAGTCGTAACATTTTTTTAATGGAACGACGAGAGAGAGGGAGAAGACTTTGATGATGTGTTGCAATTTATAATTTGAAAAATATCTCTAATTTTCTTCAATGAATCCACCACACACACACATACGGTACTGAATTTCAGTATATCTCCTTCTCCGACCATTTCCTTGAGAATTTATAGGTAGACGATGGATGCTACAAGAAAGGAAATTGTGTACCAGGTTAACACTAACACTATCAAAATTTTTATAGTGTAAAAGATGACGAGTAATTTACAGATGACACAATAGTAAATAGCAAATACTTTCCTTGTCGTTGGGTGCTTCGGACATTGAAATTTGGAAATAGAAATTTACTCGTCCTTTGTGTGTGTGTTCATATATTTTCTTTTTGTATTTGTGAAATCACATGTTATCGTTCCACACAAAAGATTTTGTCTCTGTCCGTTCAAGTGGCAAAATATTTTCAACAATTGGGAACAATGACAAAACTAATTCAAGCCGAGGTGTATTTATGCTCTAGGAGACTCAATTCTTGATTCGTTAGATCCTCTGTAAGAGTCTCTGGAAATTACGAAAGCCTCTTATATCGAGCTTAGTTGCAGATTAATTTATACTCAGCTTACCAGAATCTTTTGTAATGAGGATCAATGGCAGTTCTATATGGAACAATATTGATTCCCCTTGTGTACCTTAGTATATTTGTAAGAGAAATGTTTTCAATAAATGAAAGGAGAATTGTTTGTAAATATTTAGAGTCTCAATCAGAAATCGCATACTTTTTGTTCCCACAAAATCATTAATTAAATTATTTTCTCTCAGTCCAGTTCTTAAAAAGAAATTTAAAAAAAATTCCGCTAGAAAACAGTAAAAATGAATTGCGCGTAGTCATAATAAAACATTTAGCAAATTATCGCATCCGAGCCGTCAGAGGAAGGTAAAGACCAGAGGTAATTACATGGGTTTATCTCTCTCCCTTAAGATTAGACTCCCCCAACCTTGTTCCTCGTTATACATTCATTTTTTTCCTTGCGATAGAGAGACAGCAAACGTGCAGCATGCGGTTTTGAATCGTGTCGTTTACATTCAAATCTATCAATTTGAGGGTATTATGATCCACACACACACACACACACATTACACACCCATCTAACTTTGACGATTGTGTTTGTCTGCCTAGTCCACACACACAATGGAGGTACAATTGTTTATAAGAAATACTCAAAATAATTCCACACACACGCATATGTACACTCATATATTGTATATGATGTGTATAGGTGCGAGAGACACACAGTCGGTCAAGTACAATGAATGTGCCATTCATTTGGTCATTATTTTGCATTCATGATTTAAATGTGGTGTGAGGGTTAGATACCCCACACACAAACACACACACACACCACGTTGAATCCATTTTGTACGTATTCTCTGAGGCTTGGAAATTACACGGTGTAACCGTGTTGACGATATGAGAATTAAAAAAACAGAGTGACGACTAATGACCCATTGATATGGACACCAACATCATAATACACACACGACACACACACTCTCACTCTCTCTCTCAATATTATATCTCAGAAAATTAACACTCTGCTCTGTTCTGTACTAAAGTATCGCACTTTTTTGTCTGGTGGTCCGTCAAGGATTCGTCAAAATCATCTTTGGTCAGAGATAAAGAGAGAGAGAGCATGCATGTTTTAGTTCAAAGTCTATCTTGAGTGTCCATCTCATCTTGACCACACGCTCCCAACTTCCATATGTATTATTATTACACACGTTAACTGATCATTAAGGTATCCAACTATTTGACGAGTCATTGCCGACCAAAAAAACACTCCCCCTACTCCTCCAACAAATTCCCAATCTCCATCTCAAATTTCAATCAAAAGTCATCAGATCAAGACATTTTTGAAAAAAGAACACACCAGAAAGAGATAAAGTCACTCTGTTTATTATTACTGACTGCCCTGTACTGTAATGATGACTTGGGAAGAAAGAACATAATCATAAATAATCGGACTAGTAACTAAAGAGGAGCCTCAGGTCCAATTGAATTTTCCAAGTGGGCTTATCAGGTGACTCAAGAGCGAACATAAATAAAATTGAAAACTACTTTTTTTTCTTAAAGTAGAATATCGAAGTGAGATGTTATGTAAGATTTCAGAAATATTAATCAAAATTTGACCATCCACAGAATAAAATGTGGTGGATGGAAGGAAAGGGAGAGAAAAAAAAATTAATTGTGCAGGTGCTAGGTCATTGTCACTCGAATTATCTGTTAATTTATTATAAAATCACGGGAACGGAAAGGAAGGACGTGCACAACACAACAACTACTTTTTGGAGAGGGTTTAAATTACAATGTTCATAAAGTCATCCTCAAGCTATGTCATGATCAGGCGTCTTTTTTTCATTTTTCATTTGAGTAAGATGTAAAGTGAGTCTCTCTCTCAAAAAAACAGAATTTGACAAAGAACCTTGTCACCTTTCCAAGCCTTGGACAAATCCACAGAAATGATGACGACGAAGAAGAGTTTTTAAAAATGAGAATCTCATATTTTTGCGGTTTGGCTTCATCAATTTTTGTACAGTCTAGTACATATTTGTACAAGAGAGAAGAGTACCTTTTAAAATTGGATAATTTTAATTAAAATGTCTCTATCACTTCTCCCTTCCCTTACACTTTTTTTTGAAGATGAAAGACTCATCTTTCAGGAGTTGAGGAAGGATGGTGAAAAGTTGTGAAAGCTCAGAATCCCTACACATTGGATTGCATACATGGTTCTAACACTTCTAACCTTCTCACATTTTTTGTGTGTGTGTGTGTCTCCTTCCTCTTACGACCATCGTTTATCACACTGTAGCCAAGGATCCCCTTTTAATTGTTAATTGAACCCTTTGTATGATTGGATGATGGAAAATTGAAAACATTTTCTATTTGACACCCATTCTAACGGACACAACATAAATACACATGTGAGTCCGTTTGCATGATAGTTACATTTCAGTGAGAGAAGCCTTCAGGGAATTTAGGAAATTGCTACATCATTCAAACAAATTTTGTGCCATCAAGTTCAGTGTTAAATTGATTAAAATGTTTTAATCTGTGCTTTATTAACTTTTTTCTGAGTGAGCAGGTCAAAACAAAATCTTTGGGATGGAGGCACGAGGCATGAAGTCACTTTGACAAATAAATTACATCACACAGTCATTCCAGTTTAAAGCCACTCGTTCGAAAGATGTGACTCAATTAAGAATTGCATATTTAAATACTTTCATTGAGACTTTGGTACGAGTCGTTAATTTTGTGTCCCTCTGTGTCTTTTGATTCCCAAATATGTCTCAAGGGTTGTGTGTGTGCTGGTGAGTGTGTCGGTGAGGGAAAGGAGAGTGTTGGAAGGCTTGTGTCGTTTTTTATGATGTTCCTGTCTCTCATTTTTAGTTCATGATCAGTGGAGGGGGAGCGTGACATCATCATGACAAGGATGACGGCTGGGCTGAGTGAGACAAAGTGTAAAGATGCAGAAGATGTGAACGGGATGTTTCAGCTCTGTTGTGATCCCCGACGCTCAGGCTCCACTCGAACTGATCGATTAAACTCACCGTCGGCTCTACTCTGCACAATCTGACCCAATTCCCCGTCTCCCTCAATCTCCCTTTGGTCATGTCTATTCTCGTCTGTCTACACACTGCACTGCTGTCTTGTCTCGTCACGTCCCTCCCCCTCATCCATCCACGAACGCCGACCACCACCACAACTATCACAATGGATCACTTGACAAAAAAAATCTCGCCTTCATTTTTTGACACTTTGTCCCCTGCACACACAAGACCACCACAAGAAGGAGGAATGTGTGTGTCTGCGCAAAAAATAGAATGAGTCAAAATAAAAGATGGATGCAAGGGTTTTGTGCAAAAAAAAAGTGGAGAGTGCCTTTCATCAGCTTTTGTTGTTTCATCTTATTACAGGATTATACATAATTTATTCGCACATTCTTGTCGTCTTGACTTTGGCATTTACAAAGTATCCTAGTTATGTGAAGGGTCCACGGTTCAGGTGAAATAAATTTAACTTCTTCCCTAATAGTCACATTAGTGGTTTCTGACCGCTTTTAATCAAGTATTTGTGGTCAGAGCAGAACATGTCAACTGTCCTTGACTAATAAGTTGTGCATTCACTGCACATTTTTCGTGGGCATTCACTTGTTTTTTTCAAAAAGAACCTTTCGATTAAAATTGATTGTCTCAATTTTAAGAGGGGGAGTGCAGTATTCTGATTAACTATGTCAATGTTAACAGTTTTGGAAATATTTTTTTTGTCTTTTCCGACTGCACTTTTCTGGTTAGGGAGTAAGAATTGAAATTCCTAGTGTAAAACGTTCATTTTTTCTAATTTTTCCCGGAGAAAAAGTTTATTAAATTAGTCATTTTTTGAATCAATATTTTTTAAAGCGGAAGAGACAAGTAATTGTAGGTAAGACGCAGAATGTAAAAATTGGTTTTCACAAAAATGATTAATTAAAAAACAGATTTTTGGCAGTATGTGGGATTGTGGTCTTTCATTTCCCCCACACTGAATAAGCGTGACATGTTGACGATTGTCAACAGCAAAATATTTGGAGGTTTATTAAAACTACTGTGGATCGTACATACCTGCCAAATCCACAATTGTATAGGTATTAACCACGCATTCTGTTTATGCAGGGACTGTATTGCGAGGAGGAGGAGGAAGAGGTAAGAAGATAATGAAAAAAGATCACTAATGTAACATTCGAATCGAATGATTCGATGCATTCTCCCCTCCTCTCCCCATCCTCGTGTACAAAGGACCATTGTATTCGGAAACTATTATGACTGAGAGATTTGTAATGACATGGATTGTGAAATATGTCTGCAATCCCTTCTCTATGTATATCTATAACAGTATCTGCAGATTTGTTCACACGACGGAATCCTGTACTTTCTTTGTCATTGGCTACGCTTCAAATATTTCAACTGGAACAATGCGAAGAAGAAGAAGACTGAAATTACGTGAACTTGTTTCAATAAACCCGATGCTCCACCATCTCAATCTACAGGGATGATGATGATAAAATTTTTGCACAAATAAATATTCATTGTGCATAGGTATAGTAATGCAGGAGCGTCACTGCAGATTGTGGTACAAAGAAAAGTATTCACAATTCAATGCACCAGACCATTGCAGCATGTCCTCCTCCTATCATCCTCCTCCATTCGGAATGCATTTACAACACCATTTTCAAGTATCTGCAATTGTTTTTGTTTTGTCAACAAGGGTTCCTCAATATTTTGCACCTAATGGAAATAAAGAATTATTGATTGAGTAAAAATGAAATGGAGCCACAGTCAAATTTAGTCAGAACGACCACGTCAAGTCCCAATGTGCACAACAATTAACAAAAATGGCAAGGATTAATAAAAAAACAGTCTTGATTTCCATTTTAACATTATGAGCCACCTTTCTCTCATTTGTGAACAATGGAAGGAACCTTCAAATTCTCATCATATTGGAGAAAGACAGAGTAAATGACAATAGCTCAAATTACACTCTCAATAAAAACTTTAGCCCTAATCTGTCTAATACATCTGCATCCTTTTTTTCCTCTCCCAACTCCCCTCCGTGCTCTACCTTTTAACTGTCACTGTGTCAATCGTGGCCACCACCAGCCCAACATCCCATTAAATTTAGTCTTCTCCCATTTTACTTTTCAAAATGTACAAAAAAACTAGTCATCAGCAAATCAAAGTGGGAACAATGGAAACGTTGCCTACGGAAAATCACGCAAAAATCTTGGAAAATTCTTTTATGTATAAATAAATATATCAATTTTAATATGTTACTCTATTTCAGGCCCTCCAACAAGTTACTCCCTACACAATGGAATCAACCAAAATTAAAACTCAATTTACCTACCATGATCATTGGATTTTTAAAAAAAATAATTTGGAATGTACAGAAAGAAAACTATTAAATAAAAGTTGAAGGGATGATGCAAGTGGGGATAATGCATGCTCAGACTCTTCTGATCACCCAATATCCCAATGCACAATATTATAATACGACACCCACAGCTTCATTGTTGCTCTCTGCCTGTCTCTCATCCATCCTAGCCATGGAGCTATGTACTTTGGTGTTATTTGATTGTTGAGATTGGACGACAGTCAGCATTCAAAACAAAGATTATCGAGTTTGTACATTACATGTGTTCCAACGCACGGATCATGTCCCGTCCATGATTGACATTTACAAAACAATTAAATGAAAAAAAGACAAAATACACTGTCTGTACTTGGGCAGCTTAGCCATGAAGTCATCGTGCTGGTTGGTGTGTATCATAGCAGGCAGAGAGGGAGAGAGAACTCCAAGAGTATAATCTGAGAATAAAACAAAATAATGTAATGTAAATATCAGTGTATTTAATCACGCCGTAATCTGCGTGTTGCATAAGTAATTTGCTACCACTTTTACTCTCCTTCTCCAAAGATAGAGATACAAAGAACAGATAAATATACAATAATCATACATGAGAAGCTCCACGCTTCACTGCTCCTGAATTCTATAATGTGCGTGTTGGTGTGTGTGTGCATGATATTTACAGATGCCATCAAAATAAAGGGAAACAGACATAATTACTTGTACCTTTCAATAGTTTCAATATTTACCATTCACAGTTTTCAATGCTATAACAATACGACGCCCTGGTTTACATTTTTTGACAACGATGACGATTAAGACTGTAAGTGCCGTCGGATCGTGTGCTACCTCACTTTAACTTTACCATTTTCCCCCAGTCGCTTTCTTTTACACTGTTAGATGCGCCTCCCTCCTTCTCCCTTCATTTGCCTACACCTGCGGTTATCTGTTTGGACAGAACACATTTAAATGTTGATAAACTGTTCAATGTACTTACCGTCAAAAGTAAAAGTACGGAGAGTGAGAGTGTGTCTTTATTTAAATTTTCAACAAGAATTCACTCATTATTGGAGGCCCCCTTGTCTCCCATTCCCTTATGTGAACTGACTCTTTGCAAAAAATGTAAAATTTGCAACACACAGTGTCCATCCACTTGTCATTATTTGATGAAATTACATTTATTTAAATGAAGGATGGACGACTGAAATCATTAGCCTTGAATCAATTTTAACTGTCTTGCACACACACACACTCAATGTACAATATAGGATGGGGAGACACATGGCTTCTTGTGGGAGAGCATAGTATCTCTCGTTCCTCCCATTGTCTTAGTCACAATGATATATTTACACTGGTGATCTTGTGTCTCTCTCAAACAATGCCATTTTACGAGTTGGAATCCAAAACTGGTGGGTGTGTGGAAAAAAATCCCTTTGACGTGTATTTCAATTATACAACTATTTTAATTTCTTTCAACATGTTTCACAATCATCCCCCTTCCCCCCAGCCAGCAGCAGGTTAACCCAACTTACATGAACATTGAATTTAAGTCTTAACACAGCGTCGAGACACAATTGATTTTTTTATTTGTATTTGCTGTCTCAAGAAAAAAGGTTTGTCAAAAATTAAAACTCATTACTACCGTTCGTCCATTTGGGACCATTGCTGTTTTGGCATTTGTGTATCTACGGTCATAATTTAATTTACACACGTCTTTAGCTTGGGCTCAATAAAAACAAAGTTGAAGGGACAATAATAAATACTAGGTCAGTCAAGTTGAACTAAATGGAATGTCATATGGAGAAGGTAAAAACAATAATTACATTTCCAACAATTTAGCTAGGGGGCCAAATCCAGAGAGTCAATACAGAGTACAATTAAGGGGTAAAGAGAGCAGTTGTACTGAAACAACAATAATAATACCAAGGAGTATTTTGGATAATTAGTGGTTAGTGGGAATAAGAGAGGAGAGAGTGTACGTGTGTGTCTAACTGTAACATCAAGTCACCTCATCAATATCCTCCCGACACTCATTTCTCATAATAATAAATATTGATAAAAATAACAATCTTGCAAGGACACGCTGACTTGCACTTTATTTAACTGTGTCAGCAACACACAGTCTAGAGCATTAATTATACCCACAGTACAAGCCTGTATGCACGTGTGTGTGCAAAAAACTGCACACGGCAATCTGTGCATAATTCACACAATTCCTCCTCCTCCTCGTCTACAATATGAATCACAATACCTATATGATCAAAGATGAAGAAGGACTTAAGACGTCAGAGACTTTCAAGATGTAAGAAAAAGTTTAATTAAACTAAGAAGACTTCTCTCTACTCTCTCTCTCTCTATATACAATATTCATTCCCAATGAGAGCAACTTATGACTCTTCAACGTCAGATTTTTAATCACAATTTAATACCTGAGTGACACTCCTCTCCACTTAATATGAAGCGTATTCTGATGATGCTGAGGATATATTTATATCACACGAGAGGAGAGGGAAAATGCTGATTTAACTCGATGAAAGAAATATGTAAAGTTTGTGCGGACTATCAATTCTAACATGACATTGAGTGTAATATAATTAAAAGTATCCATCAAAAAATTACAGAGCAGCCCCTTCAATCAGGAAGAAAAGAAACCAAACTTTTGCTAACAGTCACAGAATAGATCACTCCGGAAAAAATAAGACAATGAAAGAGAGAGAGAGAGAGTCAAGTTCAGGTTGTAAATGTAAAGGCCACGACGACGATGGAAATTAGAGCCAATGGATTTTGATTTAGATTAAGACAGACCACACATTGTGCACTCTCTCTCTCTCTGAATCTATGCATCCGGATTCCTGCACAAGAGAGATAGAGTATTCCATTTCAAAACTACACTTATTATTATACAGCAGTCACCATAAGACAGACCACCCTTTAGCACACCATAAAATTAGTCTCTGAACAGAGATCTATACTAATTATTATTGTTGTTGACAGGCCCTTGTTACAGGTACCAAATTCATACTCCACAAAAATCCTCATGTCTCTCTCTCTTTCTCTTTAGATCCTATTAACGATTATCGACGTGTATGTTTGTACAAATTGTTACTAACAGGATTGAAACTATGCCGCACACACGCATGCATACATTCAAAGAAGAACAAAGAAATTTTTATAGCGTCATTAAAATTTCAATCATATTAACAGGTTTCCAACTAAACTTTTTTCCATTCATTTTTTTGAATGTTACTGGAGTGTTCCTTTGAAAAACAACAAAATGAGATCTCATATCCCAACTATAATCTTGAGGGTTTAAATGTTCATCTCGTACAAAAAGAACTTGACAAATAGCGCCAGGTGTATGGGCAATGAAAATTCCCAATTTGATGGGCTACATGATCATCAACTAATAATCGTGTCCACTCATTCACACACAACATTGTAATTAATGTCTCGGCTGGAATACGAGCTGTGTGATTCCAACAGCGTCCCTAGGATTTGACCATTAATTTCATTTTTTTCTCCACAAGGATTGAATTGATCCCCATGTCTGTCATGTGAGAATGAATTACGGGGATTTAAATCTCAGCAGTGCACACACCACGGACAAACTCCAGGATGTGGACCACGCACACTGTGCACTGGGAAGGTTACCCTTGAAAATTGAATTTGAGAATTGGCAAAGTTTGATTTATGCCTTACGTCCCTACTCCCTTTTCTTGAGGAAGTTTGAGGGAGGGAGAGAGGAACCGTTAAAAATATTTATGAGCCTCACGAACCCTGTCTGAATCCACACAAGGTACACACCATTCATTCCTTGTGGAATTCTGTTTGAAAAATACATAAAGAAAAATAGGGACGACAGGTCGACGCGTAATGTATGCTATTACATAAAGTGCGTAACACACTCCACTCGACGGTGTGTGTGTGTACAATTAAATCTTTCCGCATGATTTCCTCCTCAGATTTATGATCAATTAGAAAGGAGGTTCAGGTCATACTCAATAATCTGATATCACTTACATAACAACGTGTAATTTCACTCATCATACGCACAATTGTGAAGGAAAAACTCCACCTTCTGTACCAATCCAGCTTAAGAGGAGAGGAAAAGAAGATTCAAAATTCATCACAGTTTATCATTAAAATTACACACATGTATTTATAATTTTTTTAATAACTCAATAATGGATTGAAGGGGTAATTATTTAAAATTTAGAAGAAAAAATGGAAATAAGAAGGGAGTGATATGACGTGATTGAGATTTCTGTGATACGACGAGACTGAAGGGTCAAACCTGCCATTTGTCAAGAGTGAGAGAGGGACTGGGTTGAGGCTACCAATTAAAGAGTAGAAGACCAATAAAATTCTTTATTAGGTGGCTATGATCTCAGCAGGCCTTATTTTTTTGACACCTGCTGCTTTCCTCTGAGCACGTTCCTCCGAGGAGTATCCAACACACACACATTCTCTCTCCTATAACTCACACACACGCACACACATTGTTACTAACTAATATAACCTTTGATTTTTATGATTAAGTTAATTAGACACAAAGTCGCATTAGTTCTAAGTGTCGACTAAATTGAAAAAGACTTTGTTTTTTCATTGGCTACAGAGACCAACTCCCATAAAATTAAGTAGACAGAAATGAGGGAATAGTTGGACAGACATTTTGTGTGTGGTTAATTGAGAAGTAAAATAAAGAAATAAATTATTATTGGAAATCAGTTGAAGAGTGAATGAAGAGAGAACAGAATGTCTGCCATTTTCTTGTGAGAAACTGATCAACCGATGCATTGACATTTGAGTAAGAATGAAGATATTTCTCGTAGTTTATGATGTGGAACTGATGTTGCATATCCATGACCTATGACCTTAAATCATTTTAAAATGGTGGTCTTGTCAAATAATGTACAAGAGAGAATTTTAATACAGAGAATTACACAAAGACACACACACATACGCACACACACTTGGGTGAGTGTGTGAAAAGAAGATGTAATTCGAATGAATGAAAAATTGCGTCACAATAATAGTTAAAGGGCCTCCAGTCATCCTCATCATCCTCCTCCAAGGAATGACCAAAGAAAAGAAATAGAGAGAGATTTTGTCTGGGCATTTCAAGTGTGTGTGTGTTGTGATGATGCGTTTAAGTATGTACAATCAAAAGATTTTAATGTTACAATGTATGACATCTAAATGGGAAATTATAGCTAATAATAATAGTACTGCCAACCAATTAAATTGCATACAGTCCAAATCAAGTTGCCTTCGTGTGTTCATCATCTCATCCATCTCTCTGCACATACAACACATGAAACAGACGACCATGCTAAAAGAGGATGAAGGAGAAGTTCTGCGGACAATTAAACGGTGAACAGTCAAATGCAACAATCCTTGAAAGAAACTTTGTTAAAAAATTATTCATTTTCTACCATGGGAAAAATTACATTTTGAAACCACAACGACCGTTTCCTTTCGTACAAATTACATTTTTTTCCCCTAAACTACTACAACTTACATAGCTTTGTTTTAACCAATTATTGTAACATTGCTAAAATCTACATCTACTAGTCAACTTTATTGCACTGTTAACAAATTGATTACCTGACATTTGTACAAAATTTTCTCAGTCAAAAAGTTCAAAGAAATTTTTTTTAAAAAATTATGCACACTCATTAGCACATTTTGAATCATAATTGAAAACAAAAAGTGTACGTGCAGCCTAGTTGTGATATGAAGGGTAAAGATTTAACCCACATAATATCACGGCTGCTAAGCAATTAGTGCAACAACAATGACAATCCGCATAATTTGTTCAGATTAACAATAATTCGGATAATTTTCCCTTGAGGGTCCGTCCATCAATGGACCCAGTGTCTCAACAAGTCAATGTCAAAGGGGGGAAGTCGTGGGTCCATCCTTTTTGTCATTCAATGGCCTCTTGGACACAACTACAACAAGCAAACTGTATTGGAAAATTGACTGAGGGGCACGTGGGCTCATAACTACAAGTCACAATTGCATTCAGATTCATTGACAGAAATGTGATGGACGTCCTCTTTCCCTCTCCCTCTTATCATAATATAGAGTAAATGGACAAGAGCGAGACCCAGAACTTGTCCTGATTGACAGGAAAGGATTTCATGAACCCCTCATAATAGATAATGCAATGTGCAAAGTGTTGGCGTTCCTTCCAACACAATGCAGGGATAATCATGTCTAAATAAAATGTCTATGCCCAACTCCACAACACAAACTTGTAAAACTGTCTCCATTGTCTATGCACTAATCTCATAATTATTAGTGAATAATTATTTTTATACAATGATCCAACGTCTTTAAGACTCCACGTCATAATCCCATAATTCATTCATCATACTCAAAAGAATTTTCATCACATTGTGTGTCCACCACTAAACTGGTACCGTGTGAGATATATTGTCAAAAAATGTGTAAGAAATAAACCCCATGAGCACCCACGACAGTTCTTCATAATTGTCCAACCATTTAAATTAATGGTGTTGAATTTTTTTTTCTCGCAAATTAATTTTTTGCCAACTCGGAAATGACTGTCAACGATGCTCTGGTACTACGACTATAACTGGATCCAATTTAGTGGTCAAATACTCCTTTCCAAGCCGCCCCGAGCTTCTCCCTTGATTCCCATTCACAATCCATTCGATTCTTCCATAGACACACACACATACAATACAAAGTCAGGACAATCAGCATGGCAAATTTAGCTAGCTTTAGAACTTTGATGTCATCCTATTTCATCCCTTTACACACACACAGGTTATTATGTAGTTCGTATTTAGGTATATAGCAGCAGTCAATGATTTCTCCCTTCCTTCAGGCGGGTCATTTGGACTCGTGGAGGTTGAATTCACCATTAAATTTAATGCTAGAGTTGTACAATACCCCTCATACATACATTATGGTACAATCGTGGTTGGCCTGACACACACACACTACTGTCGTCATCAAGAAGAAAAATACATTTCCAATATACGCATAATATCTTTTTTTCAAATGGTTCTCTTTATACCTACGAATGTGGAGTTTGGAGTTGAGGAATCGAAATTTTAGGGGGTAGCTAAACTATATTGTAACCCCTCACAGAAGACATGATGGCTTATAAATATGTAGCTTACGGCTTTGATTTTGCTATCTCAATAGCCACACACACACTACTTCCACACACACACACACACACAGACGAGCAAGGACTATTTAGTTGGTCATTTAGGATGGATGAATAGCCTGCCGACACGCCGCTTTTTTCCCCTTCATCGACATGTTGTTATGATATGATTTGTCCTTCCTCTCTCTTGTTCCGCTCTCTGCTCAAAATAAAGAAGGGAAAATGAACTCGCATTGTTCAACTCATTACATGATCTGTCCACACTAATCATAAACTGCTCCTCAGAGTCAAGTCTTATCTGTTGGTCTTGTGGTGTCGGGAGGCACACGACTCGGGTGTGGAGTCTACACACACACACACACATAAACACACATGGACAAGTTCACCATTGACATTTTATTCCCTCATTCATATTCAAATAGTCTGAGCACCCTTCCCCTCCTCTGTCTCCTCCTACTCCTCATTTTTCAATCTGATGAATGTGAATAAATTATTACAGAAGGTTCCACGGGGAATAAAAAAAGGGGATGTTTGGCAAATCCTGAAGAGAGGACAATCAGGGAAAATCTCAAGCATGTCGGAGGTGCTCAATAGGGGAAAATTCCCTTATCTCATCTTACCTTTGATTGAGTCTTTCAGTTGAGAAAACAAAAGTGGAGACAAAGAGTCAGAAATCGCAAGTTTCTTTACAAATAATTGAGAACTCCAGACCCTCGTCGTCTTAATTCAATACGCATCAATATGTACATCATGTGGATACTCATAGTAGAGCGTCAACTCGCTGTATTAAAAAAATTGAATGGATTCGAACTACAACAACAGACAAATTGAAAGGAGCATTCACTCCCACATAATGGGAGAATTTACATGTAATTCACATATACGCATCTTAAGCATGTTTCACACACACACACACGCAAACACACGCCTGGTAAATGAATTTAAAGACACTGAGAGTTATATTTCAATTAAATTTCACAAGGCACCCTTCAAAAAAGGAGACTTGGAGAGAGAGAGAGAATGAAATCAATACAGAACCATACATCGCTTTTAGTATTTTGATGGATTGTGTGTTGAGAGCTGTTCCTCTCTCTCTCTCTCGAATGAACAAAAAATTCTATTGAGAGACTGTCTCTCTTTTTTCTGTTTTGTTTTTGTTTTCCAATGACCTTAGTAATTACGTCTCTGTACATGCTGTGCCATGTGCTTTCATTTTCAATGTACACAAATTCAAAGCCTCCCTTGTTTGTACGTAAACATGATGAGGATAATAATAATGTTCCTTTTTTCTAAACTGTCTTTCAAATTCCGTTACAGACTGGCCACTCCACTCTTCAGTTTTATGAACGATATTGTAAAAATTTTGAATGTCACCCGTACATTATTAATTGATTTTCGTCTCCCTTCTCCCTCTCCAACCTTTTTTAACAACGTGCTTTGTGGTCACAAATTATTTTTCTATAAAAAACTTGAACAAGTGAAGTGGCAGTGGCAGTGGAGATTTGAAAACACACACACACGTTGGTTAGGAGGGCATGAAAATATGGCAATTACTCCTGTGAGTGATAAACATAAAAAATATAAAAGATAAAAAAAATTCATTTCAATGCACAACGATAATGACTGCATGTGAAGGGAGGGGGCTGAAGAGAGTAACCCTGGTTCCGTTATGCGATCCAACGAAATTTTTCAAAAGCTACCATTATACAGTTAAGAGCTTGTTGAGGAGAAGGGGAGGGGAGGAGGAGGACAATCAAAATATTTGTGGTTTCCTTCAACTATTATTGTCTCTTATATTTGTCTATATACAATTTTATAATTATCTACTTGTATTAAAATTAAATGAGGGGAGTGTGTGTGTGTGTGTTAAATCCATGTTCACTTTTTTCTATATTCAATACTTATCTATTAAGGATTGGAATGACTAATTCTTTGATTCTAATAATGTCAGAATTACTAGGGATTTTTAATCAGAATGAGGCATAACCTTAAATTGGACTTGTTAACGAGATAATGCACTCTCAAAACACACACACAAACACACACTCGAACGATCGGTCGGTGGAAAAAAAGTGGTAGTTGAATTGTATGTATGAGACTGGGCTGTACATAAATACAAAAATGTTGTACAAAAATGGCCACATGTGCCGCGTGTAGTTTTAATCAATGCACTCAAATAAAAGTGAGACGTGTCATATCGCATATCGTCTTAATGAACAGTCTCAGGTTGACCATGAGTTAATGTGTTTTCGGAATGTAATGTCTGACTGTCATTTTCACACACGTTCTCTCCATCCAAGCCATTTCCCTCACGAGTTCCTCGCTAAATTAGACAAAGAGAGAGAGAGAGAGAGTATATGTAGCGATGAATTGACCATTCAGAAAAGGATTTTGGTGTGTGTGTTATTTTGTTAAAAATGTATTAGATTAATGGAATGAACGAAGGAGAAATGTTATCAATTTTTGCCTTGACTTCTTCCTGGCTTTGCTTGACAATACGCACAAACCCAAAAGTGAATCCTTGTATTTAGTCTACTTGGATTTTTATTAATTAAAATTTAAGTAGACACACACACTCAGGATTTTGGATTGGGTCTGCGGACATGAAAGTAGGAAATTTTTGTTCAAATTTCAATTTCTGAATGTCATTCCATCGATACATAGGGACACACACGATCGTGAGTGAGAGAGAGAGAGAGAGTGGTCAGGAAGAAATAGAAAAATAGGTTGGAAAAATGCAAGCCTGAACCTGCCGGCAATGTCAGAGAGAGGAATAGTACATAATTTATTTCATTAACTTTGAACTACAGGAGTCTAGCAGTGGAATGTACATAAAGAAGTACGTACGAAATGAGATTACTAAAGGGAAGGAGTTCCCAACTCCAACTCGAATCTTATCATCCATTTTCTACTCTGTATCCCAGTGGATATTTGAGACCCGTGCATAATGTAATTATATACATTATGATGTAATTACGAACTAGAATGACTGCCGCTGTTGTTCTTCTCATACATGTATTCATTACACTCTCCATTTCAAAGAAGCTCTCCTCTCAGTCAAAATCCTCCTGAGGAGTCAGGAAATTAAACAGGAAAGAAAGTTCAATCCAATTTGTAGAGGCTGATCTCTCAATTCAATGTGCATACATTCTATTCTTACTTTAATCAGTGTACTGGCAAATTTAGATGGTCTAATAAAAAATATTTATTCTCAACACCCACCCACCAACAGAGTTCAACTCCTATCTCATTTTCATGTAATACATATTAAGAAATGGATATCTTCCTACCGCCCTCAACCCTCCCCCAAGAATCCTTATAATCACGATCCATACCGTCCAACTTTATCAGAAAGTAAACTCAATCAATTATAGTACAGTTAAGCTTCCTCAAAAATTATTTTTTCTTCTATTTTTTTGTGTGTGCCACACAAATCGATTACTGTAAATATATAAGCAGCTAAGTAATTGATGGAATAATTATGAACAATTTCATAGTCGGTTTTTCTAGAGACAGTTTTTTTCATTTTTTTTTTTACGAAGTACATAATCATTAATTATAATTTGGCTTTATATACAGTACACCACAACAAGTTTTATGAGTGCGGAAGAGTGATGACATACCGTTTGAGCCACCTCCCCCGAACACTTTACAATGTATGGAGAAGGAAGGGAAGGACACACACATGTGTAAATACATTATGTGTGTGTAATGGCTTATTAGGTATTTTTTGTGAGAAAGTCCCATCCATATTTTTTTGGTATGGTGAATTACAACTCATTTTACATTATGAAGGAAGAAGTCTCCTGCCGTTTGCTGTACTCTGTCGTTTTTTTTCAATTCATCTTCGAACGACATAAAGATCCCATGGAGTTGTACATGCTCTACATCTTCGATAAATGACGAATATCATTAGAATTGTGTATTAATTTTCTTGTGTGTTTTGCTAGGAGGGCTTTGCAAAATGCCTCATGATGATAATCCATTTACAAAGTTAAATATAATTACGACTCTCTGAATGGCTTTCCAGGTAAGGTTTGTATTTATTTTGTGACCTGTCACTGACAATTCAGAATGAATGGGAAATTGCACTGCGATTACACACACACACACTTAAGCACACAGGGTGTATGCTGTGTGTATCCAAGTGTGAACAAAAAGTGCAGCGAATAGTTGAGGACTGCATTTCAGATTAAATTTTTTGGCATCTGCATTGGTCGTCGTGGGCATTGCAAAATCCGAGCTATTCGTACAGCACAGTCTTAGCTTTTAGTTTGGGATGAAGCCAAGGATAAACCTGAGAGAGAGAATGGAAGCATAATATTATTATTACTCTTTTATATTGTTATTAATCTCTTTTTTTGAACAATAAGGATCGACGCAAGGTGTAAATTAATTTCATGCACTGCTGGGATTGTACAATTATGTGTGTGTGTCTGTAGTCAGCACACACACGTATGATCCACATCAAATTATCATTATTATTATTAATTGCTCTCTCCTATGCTAGTCTCACTGTCCGTCTGCGCTCTAAACGTTTGCATTTAGCTGAGCACAAGGAATTTGATGATGAGATACAATTGTATTTATTCTCTGATCTTTGTTCATGATTCCTCTCATCAGTTTGCTTGCTCACGCTAATTGTGATTCAACAATGGAGTTCAAGAGTAGGTACTAAAATTCGTACTCATTCTTTAGCATTCAAGATTTTACTCAGATTTTTTGACAAATTTGAGTAACAAAAATAATTTTTTTGTACCCCAACATTATGTCAAATGATTGGAATGAATGGATGGCTTGGAGATGTTTTTCTACTTCCTCCAACCTGCCCATCCTACACTTACTTAGTTGAGTAAATGAAGTGAGAAAATGATCGTCATTGAATTGGGCAGTTTGAAAAGTATTCGAGAAATTCCTTACCTCAGCATGGGCTCTGGGCATGATGTTGTTTGTTCGTGAAATTCTAAAAACCTTTAGCTCTGCCAGAGTCAATTATCTTGAGTTGAACACACACATCTACACACACACACGACTCACAAAAACCGGCAAAGGTGAGCAAGCTGTGATTACTCAAAGCCTATGGCCAAGATACCCATTTGAACTTGAAAATCCCTTCTTGTGTCTATGCATACCAACTCAGACACAAATACAAATAACATTTTTTCAAACACCATCCCTTACAACCTCACACAAAAATTTACCTCAGTCCTCGACTCGTCAGGAATTATCTCTGAGAGAGAGACAGAGACACTTCTAAAAATACAAAATGACAAAAGTTATAATCGTGGCAAATAAAATGAAGGATATATAACTAAGTATTACCTGTGTACACACACAATTTATTTTATTTGATTCCAGCTGGTAACCTTGCTGTTAAATTACGACTATTTGTGCGGAAAATTCGATACGCCTGTAACACTCAGAGTGTGTGTGTGTGTCCTATGCTCATTTTGAAGCAAGGTCTACTCAATTCTGCAATGTATCCACCATTACATCCTGAAGATCCACTGTAATCATACGAATGTATGACTGTATAATTACAAGTTAGGTGTTAATGTTGAAGGGTTGATCTTGACCAAAAAAAGGAATGTGAAGTTGATATCGTGGGAACTCTAATTAGACAGAGATCCACTCTAATTTGTTCATGTATGGAAGGTGAGGAGAGAGAGACAAAAAAATGAGAGGGAGAGAGATGCAATAAAAATACAACACAGGGACAAAATGAAGCGTCAAGGGATGAGGAGAAATCAGAAAAATATAAAATTAATCTTCCGGATTTGCTCTTACTCCTGCCGTGTCAGCATCTTCAAATATCCAATTTCTATTTCAAGAGACTCTCCACTTTTCAATGCTTCATCTGCACTATTCTAATGGAGAAGAATTACATACAAAAAAACAATGCAATTCGACCTTCTCTTGGTATCCCATCAACATTAACAATAAATTACTGACTCATCATTTCTCAACTTTTTCTCCTGACATTCCACTCCAAATTCAATCCCACTGTACAGCGTAGTATTCATTTTTTCCCTTGTCTATCTATTGCTCTCATTTTCTACAGGTATATCTCCATGCTTTTGTGATGTATGAGATGAGACAGAAAAAAATCAACTCTGTATTCCTTACACACGCATTAAAGGCGTCTTCCTTCTGAAACCATTTTTTGCAGTCAGTTCTGTCCGAGAATTTTTGACTGTGAAAAAATAAAATGAACTGTGATCTTACGGACGCCCAAAATCCCAGTTTTATTTTTAAATACAGCGACATATCCGTTTAAAAAACGTTTGAAACTTAATTTTTCACATTTCCGGGAGACCCAATGACAAGCGCTTTTATACAGGTTCTGATTCACAATCTGCAAGTAAAGTGCACATGGGTAAGTAACTTGTTAAACTTTAACGAGTTAAATTGGCATATTAATTAATTAGTGACGTTCAAAACTTGTGCAGTCAATAATGTGCAGTGATTGAATTACTGAGAAAAAAGTGAGGGAAAAAATGGGATTTGATGGGGATTCATGAAAAAGGAGAGCATGATACAACTATTTACACTGATCTACAACCACACACACACAAAAAACTCGACTAGTTAGCGCCCACAGAAAAAACTTATTTTGGATCAAATTGAGACTGACAAAACGGTTTTTTCTCTTTGCACGACTCCAAATTAATCTGTACTTGTCATTCCTGTCTATACACAATGTATTTTTTGCATCATCATAATGGAATTGAGGGTGATGGTTTAGAACAAGCATCACCCCCAGTCAACACCTTTGTTTGCCAATTTGTCACAGAAATTTCCTCATGCAGCCTATCAAGTGGTCCCAGTTGGAGTGTGACAAACTATCAACTTTAATATTTCAATTGTTTCTCTTGACGCCGTGAGTTCAACTTCCATCTCAGTTTACCTTTATGCAAATATTGACTCTCTTCCAGGGGGACTTATGATACATGGTTATACATACAAGTTAATTCACAGGTACTACAAAGAACATGAATCAAATGTTTGTGTTTGCATTGTATGTCCACACTCTGATCCAAATTTTAGATTACATTTTTCCTTTGTGACAAAAAAATGAAATTACATTTCATCTCAGTCTCCTCCTCATCTCTCTCTAATTAAAAGTAAACATCGCATGAACATTATTGTTCAGGTGGTTCTTCAGATGATTTTTGTAGATTAATCCTGTTTGACTAGAAGGAGAAAAAATTTGTAGGTAGAGTAAATTCAATCTCCCAATTTACTCAAACAAAAACTTGGAGCGGCTGGATTTTTTTGGTCAAGATGAATAAATTCCAAAGCATTCAGTCCAGGCTTTTCTTTTTTGTCCCCTCCTTCCATTTTTTTAAAATGTAGTCCTCCTCTAAACTATAATGATTGGAAAAGATGAGAGATTAAAATTAAGCTGTGCTGTGAGTCTATATTCTATTTGTGTCCTTTACACCACATCCATATTGCAGTTATGTACAATATGCAATTTTTTATGATTTGAAATCGTTTAATCTTCCTCCTCTCCCTTGACTATAGAAAATTTGGACTGAAAAAAATCCCAATATATAAATATATTTTCATACACCTTTGACCCCTTGTCCTTACATTGTTGAGCAGAAATTTTTTTGGGGGAGGGAACCGGGTCCACAAGAAAGCCTAGTTAGTCAGGATAAAGGTAAGCTCCATTTTTTGTGTGTCTATCAAGGGGAAAGATAAGACCCAAACTAAAATGCGAATCAATGCTATGTACGTACACATTTTGTACAAGCAACAACAATGCTTTTTCTGTCTGAGTCTTGATTATTGAGTTCCTAGCATTGTTAAGGTGATGTTTGACAGCTGAAATATTAGACGGACAATCAATGGAATTTTGTTCGAGCTCCTCAAGTTTCAACCACCATCACAGCGTCTTCATTAAGAGTGTGTGTGTGTTTGTGTGTATGCGTGAGGGGGACTGGACAAGATTGAAATAATTTTTTGTGTGTACTTACACAAAGTGACACTGCATTTCCTAGGACGTCTGTTCTTCTTACGGATATTCTCAACGAAAAAAAGATTTCATCGGCAGATCGACAATAGAATTTGAACAATAAAATGAGTCTAATATTGTTAAGGAAATTGTTCAAACTCCATTTTTTCTTCTCTCTTCCCCCTTGTCAATAACTTTTTTCCAATTTCCATTTCACAATGATATATTTATTATTGGAGGAATGCACATTACTTCGATTTGAGATGGACATACCGGAACTAGGTATGCAAAAGTTGGAATGTCCGACAGTGAGAAATAAAAGCATTTCTGTACTTGACCTCAGATGAATTGAGATATGAAATCTCCATACAGGATATATGAAATGATGTAAGAGTCATTTTTCTTTGGAATTTAAAATGGCAGACAAGTTTTAAAGCAAAGTTTTTCTTTCCCCTCACCACATACCTTCTTATATAGGCATGATTTCTTGACTTTACAAATATTGCATCTATATACATATCCTATCTCCATGAATGATGATGGTACCTTAAAACAAATTGTGTGTATGCACAACATTTACATGTAAAGATGTAAGGGAGTCAAATTAAAAATTATGAATTAGCATATTGTAAAACATGGGACTGTGTGTGTGGATGGAGTAAGGTACTCACAGAAGAGGTGGTTCAATTATCTAATAGGGTATGAGTCAAACTCATTGATTGATTCTGACCAGGCGGCAAATGACATTTGACATGAGAGGGCCACACTCGAGTCCTATTAATATGCTAATGTGACAACTGGGAAAACCTTTTTTTGTAACCTTCCACAGTGAGTCCATTGCGAATAAATTATTGTCAAAACTTTGGACGGTATTACATAATGTTCAACTCGTGTCTTGTCTTGTGTGTGTTGGAGTCATCTGAAGACAAGGGATCAATTGTTCCGAGTCATTTTTTACAACTTGTAGATTCTAATTTTTGATTTGCAAATTCCTTCTTTGTACACACATGATATCCAGTTCATGTATTGTGGTACATACCTTTGTCTCAGATTGGAGAAGAATACACGGATGTGATTGAGTACACTACAGATCCGCTCAATTAATTATTTTTCCTAATACTTTTTCTGTGTCAACATTTGGAGACATTTTCTTTCAATAATTATGACTCTTGAGTTTTAATGGAGATGTGAATATTCTGGAATTCTGGAACGTGAAAAATTATAAATAGATGATTGTGTGTTTGGTCACCTTGCACATCTGTTGATTGGCTAAGCTCCTCACTAATCTTAAGCTACACGATTAAAGGCATGTGTAGTGTACAATCATCAATTTCAAGCGGGGTAAACAGTAACTGAACAAATACACTGATAAATGTGCTATCTTCACCCTAACCCGTTTTTGTCCACACACGCAAAAATACAGGTTGAATTTCAATTTCCCCTTAAACAAAGGATGGTCTCAAAGCTTTTTTGTCTCCCCTCCGATTATCTTATCTCTTCCCTGATATTCGTCATAAATTGCAATAACAGTATAAGGGTAAAGTTATCATTTCCATATTTCAATGGCTACCTTACATGGTTTATTTTTCAATAGAGTCGTAGATAGAGAGATGACCATCAATTGCAAGGATTTTATTCTAATGATGTCACATCCCCATTATTAGTTCACTACAAAATTGGCTGGAATATATTGGAGAAGCAAATAAGGAACATTTGCTAATACATTTTTCTAAAAAATAGTAATAGTGGTAGTGTAGTTTATTTCTTCAAAAAAAATGAACCGTGGGATTAAGTTTGGTGTCATTGCTCTGGCCCTTTCCTTTCTCTCAGTTTTGACTTTTGGGGAGCAGAGTAATATAGATACTGACCTTGTTTTCAAGATTGAACATTTAGACTCCAGTGTGTTTCAGAAGGCTTTGCGTAAGTGATTTTTCTAAATGACAGTATTTTAAAAATACTCTGTATAGTCTGTATTAACATTTTGAAATTCATTTTAGTCTACATACGAAAATAATTTTAGGGATAGTCATCCCATTTGATGACGTACTTTCAGATTAAAGTATTAACGAATTTATTCATCAAATTATTCTAAATATTTTGTGAATGACAATTTCAATTTGAATTTACACAGTGCACAAAATTATTTGAAATCACAAAAAGAAGCGACTTAGCCAAATTTAATATATTGAGGTATTTATTTAATAATTTAATTAATAAATTTGGAAGGTGCTGAGGGAGACGAGGACATTACGACCGTCTCCCCTTCGAATCCAGACCAACCCACAGCAACCAATGCCACAGGTTTGGATGAATGCCTGGATGGAAATGACCGGGGATGTTGTTACCAGTTCACCTGGCCAGGTCCGAATTTTGACACGGGAGCCAACTTCTCATGTCCAGCATATCTGAAACAGTACAACACGAAGGAGCCCTGCATCCCTCCAGTCGTCCTCACTACCAAACCAAATGGGATGCGACCAAATTTGACCGAATTGATAATGCACTGTGAGGCCAATACTTGTAAAATTTACTGCCGAAAAAGTACGAGCTGCGTCAAGTACTCTTATTTTCAAAATACAAAGAGTAAGTCAAATCTCAAAAATAATTTCAAAATTGAATTGAATTTGAAAATGAACTGTAAATATATATTTTGTAAAAAATTTTCCAGACGGACAACAGTTGTACAACGAAACAAAATTTTGCGGAAGTGTTCTGAGTGATAATTCTGGAGTTCAGATTCAGAACGGCTGTTACAAGGAAAAGTTGGACGGGTACACCCGAGAAGTTTGTGTATGTCAAGGTCATCTTTGTAATGCCTCACCCGTCTTGTCCCAAGTCCTGTCCTCCCTCTTCTATTCTGCCATGCTCGCAGTCATGTGTTGGGTAGTGTCTTAACGAAAACTCCTTCAATTAAATTGACTTTTTTATATACTTACGAAACATAATGACTTCATACTCCATTGCTCTGCATACTCTAAATTGAAAATTTTGTATTGTGCGAACGCAACTGAAATAAAATAAACTCGACATCAATTTTGACACAATCTACTTAACTTCATTAGCCTTAAACCTGGAAAAATTGTTATTAGTCGGTAATTGTAATTGTGCATTGTAGAAATGACGTTTACCAACGAATTCCACACAAATTTCGTCATATCTGAAGATAATCGAAATGCACACATACACACACAAATTAACCACAATTAAGTTTGTCCGCCCTCCACTGCACCATTATTCTACAGAATTATTCTGTTAATTCGACAATGCAAGTCATTCCGTGGCAGTTTACGCTGCACTGTGACTGAGTCCATATTTATCAGTTGATCTTGGTCCACATTAAACGTTGTTACATATAACTTTAACCTTAGTCGTTGACTAGGACCATTAATTGTTGGATGCGGAAGTCCTTTCCATTCTCCCCCTTTTCATGAGGCCCAATAGCATATGACTGTAATATGGAGAACAATTAAAATGTATCTTTCCTCTACTGTGTGTGTGTGTGTGTACGGACTAGAAACGGTGGTCCTCGTGTAAGGCTGTCAATGTTGACTCTATTGAAATGGAAAGAACAGACCAATCGAGATTCAGAAAAGCTGATGAAGGTAATCAATAGCAATTCATTCCATTGTTACGTAATTATTCTCATTTTTCCCCCTTTTAGCAATGGATTATGCACGATGAAATAATTCTTCTGTTCCCAACACCCTCCACACACACACACACATTCCCTCTCTGAGTGCGGGCATGCAGAGAGAGTGGAGGTGAGAAAATGAGAGTTTGTTAATAATTCGAGTCCATCCTGTCATACTAAGTGTTGAGGGGATATTTATGAGAGCCCATGCTATAATACGCTATTACATGGTCAAACAGGAATTTCACCTTAAAAAATTCTCTTCCGCTTGCTGATTTAAGATCAGCACGTTTTTTTCTCTCTCTCACCCATACGCCTGTGTGTGTATTGTAGCAGGGAGGCACACGTGCGACTGTTCATATTTCAGGGTTTGTATATTGACGGCACGAAAGCTCCAGGTGGTTCACACACACCAGAAAAATTGAAGTAAATTACCGTCAGTAGTTCAATTCCTTGAAGTTGTGTTCAATTCCTCGTTGTACGATTTCAAAACGGCATTTGAAAGCAATGATTTTTATTATTTGTAAATACAAAATACATAGACATTAACTATGACTTACAGCATACATGGTTGTGACAGTGGATCAATTTTCATTCTCATTCAGCTTCCGTGACAATTTCGGAGAAAACATTTTTCTCAAATAAAATGGAGCAGTATTCAAAATCAATGAAAAGGAGAGATTGTGTCAAAAAAAATCAAAGTGTTTATGGTTATTCCAACTTTGGACAATTAATCAAAAAAGGAGACGAAAAGGAAGATGGGGGTGGAAGAAGGAATTAGGAGAAAGTTGAATGTGAGTCAAGTCATTCGTGCAAAGAATGTGTCTTCCACACATTGCTCATGTGTCAGTCCATCTATCTCCAGTTCCAGTTCCGCTTTCTTCTCTCAGACTTTCAGTCTCTGTGAACGAGAATTTCTGAGCAAATCTGAGAATCGTGTGTGTGTGTGTGTTTGTGTACAAAAAGGAGCAAGTTCTGAGATGGAATGAGCAAAATGATTGTTTGACAAAGTTTTGGCTTTCTGGAACATGGACCTACTTTACGATATTTAACCAACAACTTTGAGTAGTTTTCCCTCTTCCACTCTACCATTCGCTGGTTCCACATGATGAGACTGTATTACACAGTATTATAGAAATACTAGGACTATTCCTCCTTTCGTAAAATGTACACCCTACCAGAGAGTGAGGTTTGACATGATGTATTATGTCTCATGGCTTCTTGGATGGTCCAACTTGAGATTAAATTTATTTTACCCCGAAACATCCCGTACAAAAAATTATTGAGAAAAGAAACCATCCCAGTTTTACATACTGAAATTAAAAATTATGGAAAATACACAGATGGGTAAAACTGACATTGGCGTTGTATTTTCATGGAATGTAAGGGTGGGGTCACCTACACGTGCATAGGTCACGGACAGATAAAATGAGGCCACCATGTTTTTTGTTTAATGTGAAACTGAAGAGACAATAGCAGCGGGCAGTTCCTTCATTTTAGAGTGATATCGAGTGAAAATAAATGGAGATTATTCACAATTTGTAGTATTATTATTATTTCTTTGTGTTTACAATTTATCCATAAACAATTCTCATGCCATTTTTCTCCTTGTTGTACTCTTGAAGGAAAAGGGGTTTTGTTTATTTGTGTGCAAGAAAAAGTTGGAGTAGAAGTGTCTGTGTCATTAACATCACAATCAACGAGATAATTAAATCAAGTCAATCTACTAGATCACCTGTGTTAAAATGATTTATTATTGTAACATAGCATATTAATTCACAAAGTCCATGCGTGTGTGTGTGTACGCAGGCATTGGACTCGATTTTTCCAATTGTTTTTTTTGATGTTGACATTGGTCAATTTAATTTAATTTACGAGGAAGAGGAAAGGGAGGAGAGAGTACTGATGGCCGCTGATTTATGACTTTTGCTAGTGAAACAAGTTAGACCTCACAATTTTTAATTGATTTTTTCAAAATTGATCATTAAATCACTCTTAGTGTTAGTACATTCATTTGAGTGTGTCGTCGTTGTCGTCACACACAAACACAAGGGCTCCCTCCTGTCAGTGAGGGTCCTTCAAAACCACGATTCTTCCAGAGAGTCGTGAGTCAAATATAAATATCATAGCTAAAACCGTTCAATTATTCTATTAATTATTATTTTATCAAATTTTATTCTCAGAGTCTTGTCATTTGTCGTCGTCAACGACGAACCGTAATTGTAATGCAGACACAACTAATTAAATCTCATCAGTAAAATAGTTCAATCACACTACCAGTCACACACTGATTCTATTACTTACGCATTTCTTCTAAATCATTCTCAAAAATCTAACACAATTCACACCATCCACAATCCCCACTTGAATCTACGGATTTAATTTCAAAAAATCTAATGCACACATTGTAAAGTTCATTACAGATATTCTTTTTTGTCAAAATTGTCGGGCTGCACAGAGGGAGTCTTCACATCTTGAAACATCATTCAAATTTTTATACCACTTTTGCACAATTGAAAGATATGATGCTTCTCCGTCACAATTCATTCTTCCCCATAAAAACTTATTTCCAGGTCCAGATAAATGTCCAATTATAATAAATTCTTCAAAAAAATTAGAAAGGGAGTTTGCGCAGTAAAAAGATCAGTTTTTTTCAGTAGTCATCCCCATCACAAGAAATTAGCACTGTAGAATGTCAAATGACTCAATTATCATTTCCTAGAGATTCGTGATGTCAAGTCAGTCATGATTTGCAACGAAGAATGTTTCCTGTATTATGTAAACCTCGTAACAATTTAGGCAATTTTTTTATTTTCATTTTCAATCCACAAGGAAAGATTTTTCCACACACACACGCACATAACAAAGTTTTTGTATTTATTTTTTAATTGGAGTACTTTAGTACGTCAAATGTATTATCTTGTCGTTATTTTCCTACAACTTTAATGAAAGAGGAATCGCCGCCTTCTCAATCTTCAGCATGTGCTCACATAGTACGATAACATGTTCAACATGAAAAAAGTATTAACAACAATTCTCACCTTTTTACTTGTATTAATTTAGCAAAAAATCTTTTTTTGATGATTCATCCTCATCCTTACTCAATAATCCTATTTTGTAACACACTCACTCTCTCACTCAATTATATCTTATTCTGTTGTGCGAGGAAGTGTCTCAAATTGTACAAATATTAGGACAAGATGATTTGTTCTCTCTACACTAATCACTGTTGATTTAGTTTGGCAGCCTGTTGCAGTATGAATTTTGAACAACATTTTGAAGATGACTGACGGTGATAATGGAAAGAGGGTGGTCAACTACACTAAAATTGTCCATCTTCCCGGTCAAAATGTTCAGTAGAGTGGGGACTGAAGAACGTTCACCATGACGAAACACACAGATTGAAGAGATGAAAATGAAAAGGGAAAAATGTTTTTGTGTAGATAAATGTCTGTTGATTTAGTTTTCCATCTGCCATTATTACTGTTAATAATAATAGGCAGATGGTGAATCTCATAAAAAGTAGAAAGACCAGTACACGGCGTTGAACAGGATGAAAGCAACCGGGAAAATAACCCTCGAGTACCTGGATAATAAAAACAAATTTCACAAATTACACAATCCATTGTCACACAGATTCACATTTCCCATTGCAGTTTGATACACAATTACTGCAAAAATTTAGACTGCCAAAAAACCCGCTTTGAATCTCAGTTACATAATTCAATTTAAATTGCTTTCATTTTATAATTGCATAGCCTGTAGTATATGTAGATATAGATCATCTTCTCACATAACCCTAGGCTCTGCTCTCTTTTTAAATGGCCTAGAGTTCGAGGAACTTTGTACTGTTAAATAGATTGGCTCCTGATTCTAGGGAAGACCCGGGTGATGTGAGAAGACGCTTATGAGTGGATGGAAGGAAAGCTATAAATTCCAGGAAATGAAAAAAAGAGATTTTGTAATGCAGATGCAGATGTTTGATTAGGAAACACGAGACATGTCCTTGGGAAAGAGGAGAATTGAGGAGAGTTGAGATGGAGGGGGAATTTTTGTAATTAACCAGGCTGCACAGGAGTTAGGCATATAAGAAGCTATGAGAGAAAATAAGTCATTTTACTTGTCAATCACATTGACGTCCCGGATTTTGGGTAGAGAGTTCTTGAGAGCGTTGGCACCCCTTTTGATGGTGTTGAAAACTTTTTGGGGTTGGGGTTGGATGGGCTTCCCCTTGCGTCCACGGGATCTTGGGATGGACGAGGAAGTGTAGCCTGAGGAGAGATGATGGTGAGGTCGATGGATACGAAAACTCGGCGGGAATCGGGGCGAACTCACTAGACTTGGATCACTTCGGGAAGCAAAGTTACGCTGTCGAATAGATGGGATCGGTGACAGTGGAAGTTCCTGAAAAATATTCACCATATTTTGTATCAAACACAGACGACAGACACACATGACACAATCCTCCCTCCCCAAAATTATTCTAGTCTGCATAACCCATTCTTCATACCCTCCACGCTTGTCCTTCATCCGCAAATTACATATTATTCTCCTTGTACTCCCTCCTGAATCCCTGCACCACATAAATTTTGATAAACCTCCCATCCACCCAGTTCTCCTCCACCAGACGCGAGGCAGCAGATAACATGTGCAAAATATTATTTCACTTTCTATAACTCATGTCTCGCCCCCTTCTCCAATGTCAATGCGAAGGGAAGGGAAATTTCTGACAAAAATTAACCAGACTGTCCTATCTGTCTCTTTAAATGGTCATCAATCCCTTCCAATATTTTCTCGTTTTATTCTGCATTTTTCTACTGTAAAAATTAAGATGGGGTTTTCAAAAATGGATATTCCATATTTGCTAATTATGACTGGTTCTATTAGCATTAAATTTATCTGAGAGTAATTTTTATTGAAAAAGGTGTGGGAGACAATTCTCAGTTTGCAAAATGTCGTTCTTCAATTTAGCATCGGGGTGTTCAAAAGAGAACAATTTATGCTAATTTACTGGAAAAGGGGAGTCTGTATGTGTATGCACTGAAAGTTAATGGAAGGACTCGAGAGTCAATTCCAAAGTCGAAAGGAATGTGTGAGGATGAAAGACTGTGGAGTATGAGTTTCCAGGAAGAGAGAGAAAGTTTCAACTGGAAGATGTGGACGATAAATCACACCTTTTGGAATCCTTTGTGTGTGTGTGTGGAGAATGAGGGAAGTGGGAGTAGGTTGGATTTTACTAATTTATTCAGTGGCTTCCCTAACCAAGTGGAGTTCTAAATAAGAGACACTTTCTCCGTCCCGTAATTGGCCTCCCAGTCTGGGAGGACGGCGTGTTTAATGTGTGTGTACATCCTCCCTCGCCTCCGCTTTCCCCCGTGACTCAAGAGGAGTCGATGTGGAGAAGGTTGTTGGCAGGGGATCTGGAGAAAGTGTGTGATGTGGGATTCTCTCTCCATGAATGGAGCGTATGGTGATTGACGAAAAACGTGACGTCATTCCACACACTTCACTTTCTCCCTATCTTTTCTCAATTAATCGGCTTTTAGTCCCCGACTCCGACTGGGCTGTCCATCAACAGCCATTCAAAATATGCTTCATACGTGCATCTGAATACAGTCAGCCATCAGTGTGTGTTCATTTTGATTACTCCACAATTTTCAAAATTAGCAAGCGGAGCACAAATCCCATTTCTTGTCTAAGCATAAAAAGAGAAGAATGTTTCACAAATTTTGAAATATTATTTACCTGCAACTCGATGATCTCCTCGTTATTGAAAGATTGATCAGATTGTCTTTTTGTGGGAGTATTCAGGGCTTGTTGTTTCACTTTTACCTGAATCAAGAAATCATTTTAATGTTTTTGATTGTCCACTCACAGATCAAAAGTTATTTCATATTTTATACTAGAACAAAATCCGCCAATGAGCGTTCGTTCTTGTAATTTTAATATTTTCCGAACCTTCTTTTTGGCCCGTGCTCCCCAGTACCTTGGAAATTAGAATGACATGTTTTTGTCAAAATCTTTATTATTTAATATTGAACTGTTGTGTAAATGAAATTAATTACGTGTAATTGACGGCTGCATATTCCAGCAATGCAGAGAACACAAAGATGAAGCACATGACTAAATAGATATCTATTGCTTTCACATATGAGATCCGGGGAAGGGCTGAGCGAACACCTACACACCAACAAATTATTCCATTTAACTTTCCCCTAATTTGCAACATTACCCAGCCCATCTCTCTCTCTGCTTACCTGTTGAAATTGTGGTCATCGTGAGCACCGTGGTGATTCCTGAAAATGGAAATGACAAATCAGAAATCATACTCGTTAAGAATAATTCATAATCTCCAAATTCAAAAATGATGGGACTCACCTAAAGCAACACGAGCACTAGTAGCTTCGTGATTAATCCAGAAAGACACCCACGACAGCATGACGATGAGGATTGACCTGTCCACATCAAAGTTGATCTCTTAAATTTCTTAAACTTTTGAATCTCACTCCCGCATACGACATACAATATTTGTGAGTGGACACTTGAGAATGAATTTTAAAACTTACGGAAGATAAGTCTGGAAGATGAAGTACCCAATATTGCGCTGTATAAAAGAACAAACCCATTTTTGCATGAACAAAGATACAACCTGTTGTTTTTTTTTTTACAATTTCAAGGTTTATGATAGAAGGAAGAAATAGGATGTGGAGGATCGTGAGATAAAAAAGTCCCTATTTGTCTGTTTTGTACATTCCATGAAATTGTCATACACAAATATTGTTTTTGTTTCTCCCACTACGAAAATTTCGTGGCTCAGTTTTATGAAGGCCAGACATCAAAAGATGGAACAACAAAAAACATTTATGATGACGGAGAGAATGAGGGCAAACATTTTGGAGAGAGAAAGGAGGGCATGAGAGACAGTAAATTTTCGTACTTGGAGTTTGAATGACAATGACAGCCTCTGGTAGATTCCCGTTGCCAATTTCTCCTTCCGGTCGTTTGTTTCGTAGCCGATTATAGTGAACTGTGGAAGCTCTGCGTCTTGGACACCGACAACCGGCTTATCTCTCCAGTACATCACAACGTCGCTAACTGTGCCAAACAGCCAGACAACAAAAATATTTTAGGACCAGACACACTCAAAATATTCCTTGTAGTGTATTGTGTACAAAAACAAATTTATTTAAAATCCCTGAAACAGCTCTTGACTTTGTATTCATGTCAAGGTGCTGGAATTTAGTCCAAGCAAATCAAAGTCTACTACAGTCCTGAACACACTTTTGTTTTTACAATGTTTTCAGTGAAACATTATAAACTTTTTACTGTGTAATTGAAATGTAATCAACTGCCAAGTAACTTATTTCAAAAATTAATAATGAAATTCACAAAAATAAAAGATGGAACTATCTCACCTGTGTAGCCATAACTTTCAATTTCGACGGTACAATTTTGACTGTAATTAATCAAAAAATAAAAGTTAATCTGGTGACAAATCCTTTCAAAAAATGAAAGAGAAAGTGATTGAGGGAAAGCAGACTCACCTATCCAGAGGATAGTAATGTAGATCCATCATACACGCCAGTGTAGTAGTAAATCTCATACCATACCTGTGAGGGCAAATCATTTTTTAAATTCCCTGTATGAAACTTTGGAAAAGGATTTTCCACAAAAACCGTAGAAAAATGGACTCACGTTATACTACCATCACCGTACAACCGCACCATTTTATTTTTCTCTGTCACATCGTGGAGAAAACTGTCAAATTCACAAATAGATTCATAATAGAGTCAACATCAATTCCCCTGTTAAATGTAATTAACAACAGTTTCTATTAAAAATAAACAAGCTTTCTCATTGTAACTCACCTGAGCTTATCATTAGCAAAAAAGGTATCTGTAAAGAATCACACATAAGACAGTATTAAATTTCATAGCCTGTCTTTGCGTAGCAGGGACAATAAAAATGTTCAGAGTTAAATGACTCTGAAGTTCGAGAGTGATTTATACCTGGCACCCAAATTTTTTCCGCGAAATCACCAGAAAGAGTCAATACTTCATCGGTAGAACTGAATGCTAAGCGATCGTCCTTCCAGTATTGATTTAAGTACATAGTGATGGTGTAGTCCTGAAATGTTCCAAAAAAAATATTATCCCATTGAGAATATCTAACATCAAAAGAAAAATCTCTACTTGTCTCTACCCATCACCACGGCATTGTTACTATATAACTATACACCCATCTACATCGGTGTGTGTGTGTATCAAACTTGTAATGCATTAGCCGAGACTGAGCGCATCAAAGGTCATTTAGAGAGCCCACCCATAATACTCGAGTACATATGTACTCGAGTATGCACACTCAGTTCCTCAACTTTTCATACATAATGGATTTTAAATAGAATCAGAAAAAAGTTTAAACATAATCATCTCTCCTTTACCTACATACCCTTCACCCAGACATGAAGAATCACAGTCGGAACAAACCCGGCTAACCTATGGCACTGTGAATTGGGAAAAAGTCGTCTTTCTTTTCCCCTCTTTCTCTTTTCTTTTATACTCCCCCTCAAATCATCAAATGTCAAACGTTCGACTCCACCAACCAAACGGAGGCACATTACACAAACCCGTGACGTCACACACACACTCACAAGAACATTAAATTTCCCTTGTATTAATAGAACTCATTCTTTACTTTTTCTGACTGTAATGGACTTGGCTATGTATACATAGATACATACCCCACCCTTCATCTACATACAAAGATATCGAATGAATTTGGGAAAAAACACAAGGGATGAATTCATTTTGAGATATGATTTACTACTCTCTCTCTCTCTCTCTCTTGGTTATAAAAAACTGTGGAATTCACATATACACACACAGGGTGTGCGTCCTTGGTCATGCAAATGGCATAGCTCATCATCTCGACTCTTTTGGCTACCCCACATGGACGTACACAAACCCCTTCATTTTGCATACTCTGTAAAGTGGCCTTGAGTCAATCGGAATGATCAAGACATTAGTTTTTATAGGCCACATTCTCCTCCCTCAATTCACAAGTTAAATAAATAAAACCTCACGTCCTCACGTCCTGTCCCGACCAATAAAAGCGGTGCCTTTTTAGGAAAAGTCAGAATTTGAACAGTTTTTGTCAAACTAAAATATCCTTTGCCACAGATGAAGTGGATGTGTCAGCGTCCAATTAAAATTGAAGTAGGAAAGGTTCAGAGTCTCTTTTCATTTGTCACTCTAATATGTGAAATTATGATGAAGACATGAGGAGGATATACACAAACAGGGTATATCTAAGTATTGTAAAGCTAAATATGGCTTTTAAAATATATATTTGCAAATACTCTTCTAGGGCTTCTAGACTCTCGGCGATCCAGAAATAGCTGACTCTCTTTCTCTCTAAGCATCCCTCTGGATTGCGTGTGGGGGTACACAAAACAGCTTATTGTGACCTTCAATGAAATAATGAGCTAAAGACAGACTCAACTAAAGTACCCCACGACACACACACACAAAGGACCATAAAGAACAAAAGCCCAGGAAAAGTCATTTCTATGACTGCGTTTGCTCCGACTTAATAGGCTTCCGTTTGGCGTTGATGCCTCCCTTCCTCTAATCTTTTGCTACGCTAGAGACACAAAAGAGACAAGAAATAAACAATACAATTTTATTGAGCATACGGATATAACGAGGGAAAGGAGGAGAGGTGTAAGACCACCAAGAACAAAGCTCGATGCAAAGCTCCTTGATTCTCCACTAGGAAAAAAATAATAAGGAAAAGGAGAAACAGAGAAACAGCCAAGGAAGCTTTCTGTGTTTGATCCGAGGCTTACACTTCCGTGTCACAAAATCAGGATAGATGAGAAAGGATTGTTTTCTCTTCAACTTGGTTCATTCCTTTTTTCTCTATTTTCTTGCTTCAGTGAAATTTGCAAATGTACGATCAATGTGAATGATGATGATACGGAAGATGAGGAGGAGGAGTGGGGAACTTTAACAGTATGATCGAGAGTGAGAGTATCAATTTGCCAAGGCACCCAAAACGGGTACAATTCCACACACACACACACGCAGTCAAATGAACCATAAAAATTATTCCCCGCTTCCCTGCACATTTAAAAGTGTATCCATGTTTTCACTCTCTTGGTCCCAGCTGTTAAGTCGGGATTTTACACAACTGCGTAGCCTACAAAAAGAGAGAGAAAGCTTTTTTTGTTTTATTTTCTTTTGTATCAACTCCATTCCTGGAAGAATTTGTTTTTTAGGTGGTTGTATATCAAACTCAAGAATTTCAAATTTGAAAAAGAACAAGTTCACAAATTTTGGGGTTATATTTTGCAATACTCTTTTGCTCCACTGTGAAGATTACAGATGAGAATGGTCCCTTGTTCTCTATCCCCCGCTGGTCTAGTCATACATAACAAGAAATGGAAGACTATAATAAAAGAGATCGATCAGTGGTTTTCTCCAGGCTCCTCTTGACATTAAGCTGCCAGAGTTTACTTACTGAGACTCTTTCCGAGAAAATCTGGACCAATGCAATAGCAATAGCTTTCTCCAGGACATTCCAGGGAGAGAGAACTGGCACATACATAGAAATGACTGTCAATAAAAAGGTCCTTCTATTTGTATAGTCAATCGTGGGTTATTAAGAGTTCGTTGTGCAGTTGTACGCTGGAGGACGAGAGTGGACAAATTCTGTGTGTAACCCCTGGACTCCGGCCATATATCACCAATACGAATAAATACATTGAGAGGGAAAGAGAAAGTTCTTCCCATTTTTCAAATATGCATGAGATACTCTCTCTTGTTCCATTGAAAATGGCTGGGGAATAGAATAGATATGTGTATCCGGTGGTACCTGCTCTCCTCCCGGAACTCCTGACTGGAAAACTGACTGACTCGGAGGAGAAGAACGGCTGAAAGCCAATACTCAATTTTCTATTGGCCGTATATAAAAGATGTATATTGTAGCATGATCCTTCCACTCCCTCCCTCCCTACCTCCATTCTATATTTTCTGAATAGAAAAGAATGCATCAATTGACTACACAAATAGTCAATAAAAAATCCATCATGACTGCAAATCTTCACTCGTCCAGTCTCCACTCCTCTTCCTTTTTTCATATTTCCAAAGCACCACCATCCTCTCAATTTTGCATTCATACACTCAAATCACGACCATTATCATTCAAGTACAGCCACAGACATGCAGTAAATAGAAGGAGGAGGAGACTTCTTGGAACAAAATCACATTCCACTCCTACTCTCTGCATTACCTACTTATTTCCCCCAAAAGTGGTAATGAATTCTCTCAACTGTGATTCAACTTTAATTTGATTAGACAAACTTTTGTCTACATACACGTGTCAAGTATAAATACAAACACACACATAGCCTGAGAATGTGAGACTGTACGAAGCTTGGGGAAAGGTACATGTTTTTAAATGCCAAATTAGTTTTTAATTAAAACCCTGTTTTCCACCCCTCCAACTTGAATTACAGGCATAAAAGTTGAGACTACTTTCTCTCTACAAATACAAGCACATCCAAACACTGACTAAGGGGAAAGTTGAGCTTCATGGAATAATGTTGCTCCTGACACTTTTATAGAAGTGCGTCTTGTGAGTAATTTACACAGTATGATGTGTAGGAAACTCCCGTACAAATACAGTTAGTGCCGTGTGTGTTGACGGTAATTTTTTTCTTCGCAGAGTACAATATAGAATGTATTTTATTTCCATGTTAACTATATTGAAAATTCAAAGAGTAGGGAGAAGGGGGAGAAGGAATGTGGAGCAGAGAGGAGTTTAGTTCAACGAAGCGCTGGACTGCATGCTTGAGTGGGCTTCAAAGGATTATTATTACTTCTGGTACGGCTACTGTTACTACTACTACATATGCCAGAGAGAAAGGGAAAAAAGTGCCCATTCTTCTTCCTCGCTTTCTCTTTGCTCATGTCTGTTGACTGACTTCAAAATTTTTTTTGATACATGCACTTGACAGACTAGTCTCAAAAAATCCTACTTTCTCTTTTCCCCCTTTTCCCTTGACTCGGCATTCCACCCAAATATTGGGCTGAATATTTCCAGATTGGGAGTCATCCACAACGAATGTCATTTGAGATCCAAGGAAAGGAGAACCAAAATTGACGGGGGTATAGTCGTACACCCGTAAAAAGAATTAAAATTCACTGATCGAATTCATTCCAAGCTCCTCATAAAGTACGACTAGGAAACTGACCAGTAATAGAAATATAAAATCTTTCGCCCAATTCAGAACCGTCTTTTAGTAGTTTTTTAAAAATTAATATTTTAGACTACAAATTCCTGGATTTCGTGACTGTTCAACATGATTCGGTTTTACGTTAGACTGTCTGTAACAAATTTGTCGGTATACTGCTGTACATGGAATTCAAAGCCTTTGAAGAAAAAGGCTTTGCCGAAAATTTGGACGATGCTATGGGATGAGGAGTAGATTGATCTACTTGTACAGCCACACAGACCATCATGTTTGATGCAATTTTGACAGACTGCACCACCCTCATTTCCTATTCTTTGGCAAATGTGTGTGGATGTTAGGTTGAAGCAGATTTTTTGTGGGCTGGAGGGGATAGGGAGGAATGGAGGATCCTCATAACCGATTCATCTCTCTCATCAATTTAAATCAATGTCACTTTTGAGGGAACACTCTCCCCGGAATTCGAGAGATTAGTGTGTGGGATTATGATATCATTATCTCTGTCTTTATCTCGGTCTTTATCTCATTATGGATGAGAGTCTCGTTTTTAATGCTTTGATCCATCACTTTATCACACCTCACCTCTTCCTCTCTCTCTCTCCTCTCTCTTCGGCCTACTTTACTCGTTTACTGGTTTGTGGGAGGGTGTCGAACATCGTGTCGAGATTATTTAATACCACAACGGGTGAGTCAAGAAACTCGTGTCTCTGTGTATTATTATTATAAGTATGGTATGGGTAAGACAAGTAGAGTGTGCATATTATGTCCTTATGCTATCATTTTATGATTTTGCGTGAAACAATCAAAAATTTACTCACCATATTCACCTAGAAGACAGAGAGAGTTGCTGTGTAATCCAGCTGCATAACATTCACACGTCCAGTTCCTGACTCAATTAGTTGATGATTAACAATCATTTAAAATGAGTCAAGGAGGACAACGTCAGGGATGACAAAAATCATTCGAATGTTATGTAACTGGAGTACATTATCCACAAAACCTTAACAATTTTCAGTGCTTTTTAATAACAACAGTTGATTCGGAAATACCTTGAACTGTTGGTTCAAATAGAAATAATACGTAAAGGAAATATTTGAATGAGTGACTATCCAAAATTATTCTCAATAAAAGCACACAAAAATGTTAAGTCTGTGGAGCAACTCTTGGTAGGGAAAATGAAGAAACTCGCTTCTGAAATGCTGTCGAAAGAGGCAATGTAAAGGTCCATGCCAACGTAGAGTGGATCACCTGTGCAAAATTTAAAAGAAATATTAGTTACATATATTTTTGACAATATTCAAGTATTATAAAGGTAAAGAATGGTTACGTTCCCCTCATCCTCTGATCGAGTTTAAACAAAACCTCTTCTGGTTTTTTTGAAATTTTTTACTTTGAATATAGCAGCGATTAAAATTCAAATGGTTTATTCTGATGAATTTTAGACACTTTCTCAGACAGCCAAACTTACACGTCAACTAAACCACTCACTTTCTTCCTCCAATTTCCAAGAAAAAGGAGACAATGAGAAAAATTTTCATAGTTCATTGTATCGTACACTTTCTCATCGTCTCTAATCTTCTCTCTAAGAAACATCTCTTCTCTCTATCAAAATAGTCGTCACTGCCCCAGCAAAAACCAAAAATGTGGTCCTTTTATTTACCTTCGACTCAAAGTCATTATCCTTCTCACTTGAAAATTTTCATCAATAAGACTCGTACCACACAACCCCTGATATGACTCCTTGACTGTTCCTGTTTGTGTATTTGGAACGTCAAAACGAAAAATCCCCGCGGCAGCATTTTTTTGGGGTAAAAATCTTGTAAAAAATCTCTTCTTGTTGCAGACAGTTGCGCATAATTTTCTTACATCCTCATGAAAGTGAAGGGCGTGAGTCAGGGAACGAAGAAAAAAGCTGAGGGAAAATAAAAAAAAAACTACTTTGGAGTATTCTCAACTACGATTATATATACATCAAAGTTAAAATAATCATTAAATTGCCCCTCTGGACCCATTCAAACTCTGCCTTGACTCTTCCTCTTTCATTCCCTTTAGTGGTGCATCATAATATTCTCGAGGAGACCATAGGGAAAGCAGTTTCTCCAAGAATTTTTTTCCAACGAGAAACCAGCTGACTACACCCAATTTACTCCACGACCCGCCTAAGTATCCTATTAAGCTCAGCATTATGCTAATGAGTTGAGACTTTTTAAACACAATCTTCATTCCAAATTACAGGACATGTTGGTTCAACATTCTTATAAAATGACTTCACACAAATCCTACCGTATAAGCTCAACAAAAGTCCCTTGACATTTTCTATCGAGATGGCTCGTGGAGATTATCTGGCCGACGTTTTTAATATTTCTTCTTGATAGTAAAATATGGAAAATTTGAATTTTCTGAATCCAATTTTTTTTAAAACGCCATACAAAACGTAGGAGTCATGACTGAAGTTTGTAGCCCTTCCAGTCCATGACTCTGAAGGGAAAGTGAGAAGGACTAGTTTAAAATTGTCATTTGATTTTTTCTTTTGAATTTTTGGTTGGACACGAAATGGGGGGCACTGACTGACAGTAGAGACTGACAGGCGAGGTGGTTGGTGTCCAAAATATTTGTGTTTCTGTCGAGTCGGGGGTTGGAGTTCTTGGAGAAACAAGGAAGAAGGTATGTAAGATGGAAAAAATGACGTCGCTTTCTCCTTCCCTCCTTTCCTGAATTATCCTTATAATGAATGAGGCCGGGTCTCGGCTGACATTCTACAATGAATCCTGAGCAGACCTCCATGAGGACTGTATGTGTGTGTGTGTGTGTTGAGAGAGAAACTTAACTGTCGGGGGAAGACAAGGAAGGAAATAAAATTAATGAACTTTCGAGATGACAGAGGCAAAGAAGGGAAGGCATGGAGGATCGAATGACGGCCTTTAATAGTGCGTCAATTTCGATTCGGCTTATATTTCATCCAAAAAAACTGGAAAGACGGCAATGGATGTAAAGAGAGAGAGAGTGAGAGAGGGAAGGAAGAGAAAGAAAACAAGGAGAAAGGAAGCTACTATAAAAACTTACATCAGATTCCATTTTCGTGCACGCATGGTCCCTACATTCCAATATCCCGAGCACTATGAATACTTACGAAAGAAAAGAGTGACAAGGAGGAAAATAGAGCGCATCTGACTTTTTGTCTCCTCTGGTTATGTCACAGGAATTTCGGGAGGAGGGAGAGAAAAATCCCCCGAAAGGATGCACCATATATTCATCATTACAGTCTTTGGTTGTGACACAGGGAAATTGTGGGATTTTGTACAATGGGAAATTTTAAAACTTGAATAAATAAAAAGGTTAGGAGGAGACCAAAAAATGAGTGTCACTTTGTCCAACTGTTATGCAAGTTGTCTTGTGGGAGAGGGACATGGAGAAAGGAGGAAAGACTTTTATTTTAAATTTGTCCTCGAGTCTCACTGAGAATAAAGGGAATTCTTTCTCTCTCTCTCTCTCTCTCTCTCTTTCGTATGAAGGGAGATGAAGGAGAAAGTGGAGAAAGTAGTAGAGAAGCTTCTCCTTCACGAAAAAGAAGGGAAAGAGAAAGTTAGGAGAAGTGGGGGTGGAGGGCTTCATGGATCGATCCCTTTGTACACAGACACACACAACTGTGCACCTTATGATACTTTCCCATGGAATCTCCATTTTTTGTGCCCATCCTACTTAGCTTAGTCCTCTCTACTCTGTACATAGTAGTAGATCAGAGGAGAGGCTGGGTTTTGTGTGTACATTTGAAAAAAATAAAGACCTTTCTTCCCTTCGAGTCCTTCCTATACATAATCCTCTCTTGCCATATATACAAATTTAGCTAATACGTGAATGTGAGGGCACGTAGCTGGCGGATATGGTGGAGGGCTTTTTATCCCGACCTCCAACTTTTTCCCCTTTCTCTTCTCCTTTCCCTTAAATATTCTTCAAATACGCACAACATGGTCCAGTTAAGACGGGAAAATAAATAAAGAAGAAACCAAGCCCAATGTTGTCTCTCCCTCTCTCCTCATTCGGGTTTTCTTGTTCGATTGACTTCCCTCTTATGTTGTCTCATTTTTTATATTGCAGTTCCACACTTGTCTTCCTTTCTTTGCCACGACTTCAGAATCCCATGGATGTGTGTGTGTGTATTTGTGTGGAAATGGGAGGGCTGGGTTTTTTTCCCTGGGAATGAACACGTGGGGAGTAATCATGGACAAGTTCACGACTCATTCACTGGACGGGTGAGTGGAAGTAATGTTCTTTTTTGACAGAAAATAAATTATCCTCATGTACAGGAGCAATTGACGCTCCAGCCCTTATTAATTATTCTCGTCATTTGTAAAAGCTTGTTACTCCTGCTCCAGCAGGATGTACACAATTTTCTTTCCCTTTTCTTTGTAAAAACTGATTGTGAGGATGAGAGACAGTCCACATTTCTTTCTTAGGTCATATGTACATCTAAAGAGTCAAAACTTTTTTCGTTGTACTTACCACCGAAATTTGGTCTGAGTCGAATATCTGCATAGGAAAAAACAACACAAAGAATTAAATTACTTTCAATTTACTGACACCATTTAAATTTGAACTTAAAAACCATGTTCAGATCACACAAAAAGTCTCCTTCTGAGTGAAATACTGTGGACTCCAAATCATTGCATAAATTATGCTGATGGACATCAAATTTAAACAGTAATTTATGCCATTTAATTCATAATCAATTGGAATAAGATCTAATGGCATCGAATATTTAAGGTGCGTACAAAAAATGATGGATGCAAAGGGTTTGTTAAATTAAATTTGAGCCTTCCTTACTAATTAACCCACTTGTCTCAGTTTCATCTCTCTTCCTTTGAATAAAACTGCAAATAGTAAATACGGGTTTGATCAGAGAGTTTTAGAGTGCATGAGGATGTATTGAATGATCATGTTCGCGTAAATCAATTAAAATTAATACAAAGGAGAATGAAATTAAATGTGGAAAATCCTCCCCTCTTTCTTTCTCTCTGGGTGAAAATCCAGTTCCAATTCCTCTCCCAAAATTTACAAAGTTTGTAAAGTCCCACCACACGAAAATATAATTGCATGTGTGCAAATATTCTCTCATTGAATGTTCATCTGGGAGTGTAAATTAAATTAAAAACCTCATCCCTGTCTTCCCCTTCCAACCACTCACCTCCGAAATACCTTGTTGTATAATCACACACACGCACACATAGTCTCATTGTCAGAGTGTGGACGGGATTTGGGGACTGCACAGGGTCATTGAACGGAGAGAGAAAGGGAGAGGCCCAGTGGTGAATCTCGTCCTTCACTCCTCCCCCTCTTTAAAGAGTGTCTGGAAATGCGAGTGTGTACATAGGGACTCTCTGGCAAATAATCTGCACAGTGCAGACAAAACAATCAATTTTGACTATGTAGCTCTGGACCACACACACACATGCACACACACACACCCTATACTTCCTCGTTGATGAACCGACGCTCTAATTCCAAATGGACTCTTGTCTCAGTTCCCTCTCAATCAGGAGGACGAGTGACCGACAGAGACCGACTGATTCCTGGCCAACCAGTCCCTCCTTCTCCCATCAATACAAAGATTGTGTCGCATCTCCCCTTCTTCTGATTACATTAGTCCCACCATCACAAGTACACATTGCCACTGCACTCCTGACTGACGACTGAAGGAGTCGGTTGATGAAAAAAATAAACATTTCCAACTCCATTGGGAAGACAAACATCTTTCCTCCTATACGATGTGAGCATACTAATATACTGATCTTCGATACTGATCACAATTTTAATTTTGTGGAAGTAAAACCAAAAATTTAATAATGTGTTCTCATTTAAAATACACATTCGGACTTTCTCCATATTTTACATTATTCTGATAATTAAAATGGTTCATCATTATACTCTTACCGTAGCCCTGGAGAAGTCGAGCAATTGTCTGAGTCACATTTTCCAACTTTTTTGAAGACTGAACGCCCCATGCCATTCTGCAAGAACAAGAGAATTGAATTAGTCATTTGATTCAGACAAATGGATTTTTTGAACATTAGGAAATCAGAATAAGAACCTATCAATTGTGCACGAGCAAGACATCCAAAAATACTTTTCTCTTTAATAAAGAAAAATGATCACAAGTAACCGTATGTACTTTGAGAACATTTAAGAATAACATTACTCCTTCACACAGTCAAATGTCAGCATGCATGTACATTATACTCATTAACATTCAAATTATTTCTCGGTCCACCAACTATCCTGCATACAATGTCATTGACTATATTTTCATTACTTAGGGTCTGTAACTTACTTACGATTCAGTTCAAAGAGATACCACAACAAAAATATTTGGGCGTTGGTGCCTTCCCTTTGTTGAATAAGACTTATAATTTAACGTTTAGCGGATAAAAATTGATTCGTCTTATTGTTAACAGGACGAACACGGTCGTCTTGTCACGACAAGACTATCACATCTAGGCCGGAACAAAATTGTCCAGTAAAATAATTTCGAATTTTTCGAATTTTAAAAAAGTAGTGGAGGAGAAACTGCTTACAATGGTCTCGTGAAATGGATGAAGATTTGTTCCCTCACAATTTAAAACTGTGGACAACTGGGTAAACTAGTTTTCATAAACTACAATAGAGGAAAGAGTCAGCTAGGGAACCTTATGAAATCGGCATTATTACACCAACCCTCAGAAATGCTGGTGAAAGTACTTTGCTAGACTTTCCCCATACGAGCAGAGTATGATGTTTGATATGGAGTGTACATATGAGTGAGTAAGACAGACTGTACAAATCTATTTATTATAAGCCACCATACATCTTGCCGCTGTGTGTGTATGGTCTCCACTTTCTCTCTCTCTATTATGAAAAATAGAGACTCGTTGGAAAATTCAGACTCTCGCTTTCTCCTCGTTCCCGTGGCTGGTGAGACTCGACTGCTGAGCTGACGATCAGTTAGTAAAAAGAAGAAAAGGGAGCCAACATTGGCTCCGGTCTAGGCATGGATTCAAGACATAGGCAAGAGGAGAGCCCTCACCACCCGAGCCAAAGAGAGAAGTGAAGGAGAGAGTCTACAAGTAGAAAGTCTCTCTCTTTCTCTGCTTTTTTGAGGGAGAAAGCCGTGATGAGGATGAGAGTTTATACAGAGGAAAGAGAAAGAGGGGAGGGGGAGGGGGAGAAAATCGATAACTTATTTTCAGAAGGTGCATTGCAAACTGTAGTCTGCATCTCTGTCTCTCTCCCTCTCATCCTGCTAAACTACTTTTCCTACACCGCCACCACTCTCTCTCCAGATACTCTGTCATATGTACACTCCCCATTATGTCTAAGCTCACAGCCCTTTCCCCATATTCCTCATTTCCTGCCATAATGCTCCCCCACCCAGCTCTCTCTCTCTCAAAATGGCAAAACTAAAGCTTGTCCTCAAACAACTCCTCACACTTTATTGTATTCTCCAGTCGTGGCGTGGAAGAATTGAAAAAAAACGTGTGATTTCAGCACTCATTTATTCCTCAACTTCTCAATTCGATTTTGTGTCCTGTGATGTGCCTCCATTCAAATTTTATTAAGTAATTAAAACAGTATTTTAAAACGAGTATCTAGAAATTTGAAAAAATGAGTATAGTTTTCATCATGCAAAATGTATATTACAGATTTGTAGTATAGGAAAGAAGGATATACTCAAAAATGTACCTAATAAGAGAGACAGAAAGAGAATGCAGAGTTAACATTATGGATTTTGACAAAGAAAAATATTGATGGCATTGCAGATGGGAAGAATGATGAAGTGTACGATGGAGAGAGAGAGAAAGAGAACATTTCACTTGTAGCAAGAAAGTCAATTGTCCTTGGAATCCTCCCTTTGTAAATACGAGAGAAAGATAGACGGATGGAGGTTAAACTTTTGTATTGTGCGCTGTGGAGAAAACTGGAGTGTATAATGACTCCGCAATGGTCGGATGTAGATTTTCAAGAGAGTCAATTGGAGGATGAGCTGAGGAGGGTCTCCTTTTTCTTTGGAGTCCCAGGAAAACCATGTTTGATTGCATACAAACCTCAAACTCTACTCGCAGCTGAGACTCCTATATACAATATGGAGGTAACTTCTTCATGCACTGAACTGAAACGCAGAGATGAGGACGGACAACCAGATTAAAATTGTGATGATAAAACCTAGATCTTCGTCATTCAAGAATTTATTGGACTCTTTCTTTCCCTATGATAGCTACACAAGGGAAGGACCAAGTGAGTACTATACAAATGATGAGACTTGTCTCTTCATAATTTGGACATTATTCTTTCTGTCCATTTTTTACCGATCCATCTTGTGGAACATTGACTGATCTTGTCCATCATTGTAAATACTAAGTTTGTATCTGGCGTAGTTTCTACGTTGACCTTTCTAGGAAAAAATTAGAGTGTCAGGGGGATAAGTAAAATAACTTCATTTATGGGTATAATTGATGGGCACTTGTCGTCGAATGATATTTTCAGACTGTGACTGACTATATTTAAATACAAGTTAGTGTGCATAATACTCTTATGAACTAAATTGTGGAATGGTGCATGTTCTACAAGTTTATAACTCAAGAAAATTGTTGTGACATTTAATTTAAAGAATTTGATCAGAAATTTCTGAAAATCGTATGCACATGAATGATTTTAGAAACTGGGTCAAATTCAAGCCTCAATTTTAATTAAGATCTATGATTGACGGATTGATTTAATTCTAGAGCCTTGTAGGCTCTCCACTGAGTTTGAGCAGACATTTCCGAGGTTCCCTGCTTACTCTAAAAATTCTATTGAGAGGAATTTTCTCATCAATTTTTGATTCTGAGTAACGTTGAGATTCGTACGAGATTGAAATTGAAGCCAGCATGACGAAGGCATAAAAGTGAAGGAGTATTCCAGGGAGTTACTATGATAATTTGAGATTCAATACTACTTGATTTAAATATTGAGTGACCAGTTCTGAGAAAAGAGAGTCGGATCAAAAATTCAAAATATTCTTTGATAATGATTCAAATTGCGGATTCTTCCACGCCACTCTGGATTCACCCAGAAAATGAAAGTCATGGAATGTAATAGGATTCACATACAATGTACATATTCTATTTCACAGATAATGACCCAAGTATTTGAACAGACACACACACACACACACGAGGAAGGAGAGGAGGAAACGGGCCGATGGTTTTGGTTGGGGAAAATTCATTTCAATCCCACGCACACACACAACTGGTCAAAAATATGGGATAAAAAAAATTTTCTTTACTCAGGATTTCCTCTATTCATTGCCTCCACTCACGGACGTATTTTCTCCTCGAATACCTTCTCTATCTCGATATCCATCTGCAGCTATACCTGACATCCCCCGTTATACCCCTTTTGGGATGATCTAAGTGCTCATAGTCAAGACATAAGGAATTGATGATCGTCCGTTTATATTTCAACTCACATCGTGTGTGTCTATAGCCACTTGAATCGAACTTTCCTCTTTTCCTCCCGGACTCTCGGTCAGTCAGTCCCACACAAAAAAAATTCAGTTTTCATTTCTCTCTCTCTCTTTAACTTGCAAGTTCATTCAACCTCCTCCTCATCATTAATCTCATGGAATGATCAAAAAATTTGAAGAGGTTCTCCTTTTGTCTGCTGTTCCTTTCTCTGGAGTCTGGAACATGCAAATTTTTTTTGCTCCCTCTCTCTTTGTTTTCTTTTCATATAATTTTTTCTACTCTTTTTGTTTTTCACAACGTTTTTTCATTGGCTATGAGAAAATTATTTGCGCACACTTGAATTTTTCATGCTTTGCTTTAGATACTTGAGAAAAAAAATTTGGCGACGACGACGAAAGAATTGATTTTGACAGATTCAACGAAAGACATGCATAAGCATGGAAAAATGGAAAAAAATTGTTCATCTTGACTTTTTGACTCAACTGACTATTTCTATTTCCCTGGAGCCTCACACACATGGACCCACACTTTTTCTCACACACATTTTTGCACCTCTCTCCCTCTTCTTACTTCACATTTATATTCCACACTGTACCTCTCTCCCTCCTCCTTATATACTTGGACCCATAGCGTGTGTGTGTGTGTAGGCCTGTGGGCTCAACTTTACAGACACGTTTCAACGGGCAAGTCCAAAACCTTTGGACGAGCGCAAATGGAAAAAATCCACTGCCAAAGGAAATTCCCTCCTTCTATATATCCCTCTTCCTTTCTCTCGACTCTCCAAAACTTTTATGACTCCAATTCTCTCTCCCCAAGAGAAAATTTTGCAGCACTTACGTCGAATCACTTAACTGCCATGTTTAAAGGGTAGTAATAGGGAAATGGTAGAATGCCGTTAAAAAAATTTAAACAAGAACTCCTCCAGTTGAACTCCATTAATTCCTATTCATTACTAAACACGATCAATAAGTCGACCACCTGTTTTCATCAATAATGAAAGGATAATAATCTGGATTAAGGGAATGTCTTAAGTAGGAATCATTTTTAAAATTTATAAAAGTTAAATTTAGCAAAGAAATTCACTTCTTTGATCTTCTCTTTCAAATCATTAGTCTCGGAAAGGATGTTTTTTGAGATGAAAAAAGTATGTTAGTAAACCATTGTGACAATGTTCTCCTTTGAATAAGGCTTTGTAAAAATGTGGTCCATAGTTAATCAATGAATTGGTTGCAGATACACGGAAAATTTAATGTTTGACCAATAATATCTCTCTCTGAAGGGAGGACAATGGTCTTAGACGATAATAACTCATTGCCTTTGTTGTTGTGGAAGAGAAAGGGAAAAAAACAAATGAACGAGAAAGCATGTCTGACTGCGGTAAAGAATCGTTTTGTCCAAAATTGTGGATGTCAACAATAAGGGTCACAATAGATAAGTCGAGAGCCATTTGAATAAAGAAAGAGTAAGAAGAACAATGAATGCTTTTGACTCACTTTGACAAAGAAAAAATCCAGGAAAAGGTCCAGATGCAGACGAATAGACGAAATCGTATGCTTTCCATCTTATTCCTCCACACTTTCACTTTATTTCACTTTCACTCTCCCCACACCCTCCTCTTTCTCTCCTGCCTCTTGAACGAACGATAGAAAGAGAGAGGGAGAGAAACTTTCTCCTTACTTTCCTTTGGCTACTTTTCCCCCTTCGTCTTGTGTGTGTCGGTCTCTCCTCTCTTTTTTTGTATCCGCACTCTCTACACAAACACTCTACACACACAAGAGAGAGAGAGAGACTTCTTTCTTCTCCCCTGTTTGACTGAACCCCTTCAAACTTTAATAATTACGAGATGGAAGGGAGGGAGCCAATATTAAACTTTTTTCACCCTTTGCTTATCTGAACCGACCACATTATACTCCATCCCACTGTACACTCCTGATTTTCAGGCAATTACATGACGAACACTCCCAAATTCCTGTTTATCTTGTCGTCGTACTTTGATCACAGTAGTAGTTCAGCTTGCACAGAGAAAATGAAAATATTGCGAAAGAATGTAGGGCTGAATTGAGAGGAAGAGCACGGAGAAAGGTGCCGATGTTTGTGGCTGTGACCATTCAGAAATAGAAATTTCAGAAGACTTCCTCATGTTGTTCCTTACAACGGTGGACATTGTGGCCTGAAAGGCTGTGAACACGAGGAAGTGAAGGAGGGTGGGTGGAATTTAAAAACTGTTTTTGAGACCACTTCAGAAACATTGTGTATTTAATGTGACTGGGTGTTTGTGTTCGAGGATTGTCCTTTTGGTATGTATATGAGGACCTTTCCCCCTCAAATTAAATAATTACAAAGGACTAAATAAAAGGGGAGAGAAAATTTCCGAGTGCCTTGAATACTTTGTCCACTTCATGTTGTTGCTCTTGGTCTTCAAAGGTGAATGTGTAACCGTCACACACACACACAAGTACAAACAGACACAAAGAAGAGTAGGTCAGTTAGGATATTGAAGACAGATCAAAGGATTTAGAGAAAAGATTCAGCAGAGAAAGAGGAAGAGGATGAGATGGGAGAGAGACGAGATGTTGTGAAGGAAGGAAGGTTGATGTGTCAGAGAAAGGGGAGAGAGTGTAAAGGAAGATAATGCTCTGAAAGAGATCTGACCACGTAGTGAGTACTAAACAATGGGGGATTTTCCCTGTCTGATTGCCTGGCTTCTGAGGTTGACCATGAAGCGAGGTTAGACAAGAAGATGAGAGAAAGGCTCGGTTCGAGCAAATTTCGGTGAAGACTGGTGAAATCTTTTCACTCCTTGGTGAAATCGCTCCGGTAATTTCCGATTTCCAAGAGTTCTCTTTGGGACGCAATCGCGAAGCTCCACTGGAGACTGAGTGTGTATAGACTCTCTCTCTTCTCGTCTCCCTCCTCCAGAGAGTCTATAGCCTAGTTAAAGTGGAACGTAATGAAGTTTCCTAGCTTGGAATACAACCCGTAAGCCGGGGTGGTCTTTCTTGACTCTCTGTCTCTCTCCTTGCAAAATAAATAGGGAGAAAAGGCCTAGTCTTCTCTCTCTTTCCCTACAGTCTACACTTTTGTTTCTCCAATTTGCTTACGAGAAATCCTCCTTCCTTCCCCCCACTGAATCAACAATAATAACAACAAACACAGGTTCAACTGTCTGCATCTCCCCCTGTCTCTCGTCAGTGCATCGGACCCTTTGTTTTCCTCTCAACCTTGTGTCTACTGTCTCTGCATGAGATGTGAATGTGATTCGCATCACCACGTCCCAATTCCTCCCAACACAGTTCCGTTATTAAATATTTCTTTGTCACATGAGGGGACACACTTCTCCCTTCATTCGACTTTGTTCGGGAAAATCCTGAAACTATTTTTCTAAAAATAAAGTCATACGAGCTACTGTTCATGATTTACAAGCACGTGGGAATAAATTGACATGATACCGTGTCAGTGACATCAAAGACTTTTTCACAGACTGGATGAGACCCCTCATGTGTGTAATCGTTTCGAATTTACAATGGCATGACAAAGTAATAAACTGTACAATTAAATTAGAAATTGATGAGCAACCGTATATTCTGATGAGAATGCGCTAAAAGGGGGAAAATGGGTGGTGTATTTTTGAGGATCAATTCTGAGACGAAAAGAAAATCCCTGGAACAGCAATAAGCACACACGTCTACCCATCTATCTATCTATGGGAAATGACGCTCATCATCATAATTATCCATATATAAAAATATGGATAATATATTATATATATACCCAGTATTCTCCTCCTTGTCTGTGAATAAGGATGCTGGAGGAAAAGACAGACACAGACGTATACGTTTGTATGTATGAGTTGGACCCCTTTGAAATTTCTTATCGTGTCATCATGTTTACATTTTAGTTATATGTACTTACCTACATACACTTCCATTTCTATCCCTTTCTCTTTCGAACGTCAGGAGACTCTTCATTTTTCTGATATACTCCTCCCTAGACAAAAACCAAGATGACGAATGATGGAATGTTTCTTCTTCTGCACAGACCTCTCTTTCTCTTTCTTTGGAAAACTGCTTGACAGAATATATATTTTTGTCCTTCTCTTCCCTTGTGTAAACACAATCTATTGTATGAAGGAAAATGTCGATGAACGCAGGTATCTACAAGCTCACACACATACATCGTTACCAAAATTTGGGCTACTAAAAAAAGTGTGGTTTAATTAATCATTTTCACCTTACTCGTAGTAATAATGAAAAAATTATTCGTAATATAATTTGAATTGTTTGCCATACAATTTCGATGAATGATAATAAAACTGCTTCAAAATTATATATAAGTACGGGGTTATTCAGGCCAAAGTTTATTCCTTTTTTCAGCTGATTTCGTTGGTTCCGAAACCCTTGCAGGCGGGAACGGATTTTGGTTCTAACT